>JAPYZB010001803.1:0-13432 GCA_030522745.1 Eupelmus kiefferi | reverse complement strand
TTTCTTACGCTACCTACAAGCTTCAAAGCGCAAAACAGGGCTTTTACCGACTCCACCCTCGGCGCATCTAAATATACCCTATAAAGCAGAGAGTCAAAATTTTCTCACTTCTTCTCGGTGCTAATGCGCAGCAGCTTATCTCGAAGTGCTCCTGCCGTGCGCTTCTGCTCACGCATCCAGACGCGCACCCAGTTGAGGACATACTTGGATTCCTCGCAGACTTCGGACCTGCTCACCCGCATCTTGGCCAGCTCTACCGACACGCAGTCCAGCGACTGCGACTTGGTGTCACATTCGGTTCGCAGCTCGACCAGGGAACTCTGCATGTCCTCCAGTTGCAGCACGATGTCCTCCAACTGAAAAGATGGGACCATTAGTTGCAGCGATTGATTTTCTTTTTTAGGGTTTGAAAAACAGCGCGCACAAAAGGCTACGACTGAAATTTTTTTAATAAAGAATAGAGCTTACCTCTTCCATACACCTATTATTATTATCCTCCAGCGCCTTGTTCTTATTTACAAACTCCGAGTTCTTATCGATGCAGCTCTGTAATTTTTGTTTCTCGCATGCCAACTTCTTTTCAAGCAGCGTTATCTCGTCCTTCTGACGCTTACACTACGGACGGGAACACTGTTTTTTAAACGTATCGAAAATTGAATGTCTCGTATTAAATCAGGAACCGAGAAAAAAATTTCTTTATTCCCCGCAATACCCACTTATATAGTATTTTATTCAACATTAAAAACATTTAACAAATTAATTATTAAATTTATCAGAAAGGAAAATGGTAAAGCGTGAAACGTCCTATTTAAATTTGTAAAGCTCAAACGTTGTATTTCAAATTATGAAACTAAATCAAAAATTTTGGACAAACAGAATTTCTTAAAAATAATAAATGATTAAGCTATTATGAATATCGAATATTTAATAACTTAATTCACAAAAAGACTATTAACTTATAAATTAAAAGAAATTTTTTTCTCAGTATTATGGATGATACTCACACTGCGTTCAGAACTATCCAATTTATCAGAAACAAACTTCAATTTAGCCTGAGTCTCGGATAGGACGGCGCTTTTTTTAGAATACTTTTCTGTAATGATTTCTAAATCTTTGGTTAATTTTTTTACTATTTCCTCTGATCCTTTATCTTCTTTCTGGATGCCTGCATTGTTGCATATACAAGAGTCCTATAAAATGTATACATTCAATTATTATTAAATACTATATACTTCAATTCCAGATTATAATAATGAAATATAATTACCGGGTTTACTAGCGCTGCCCGCCTTTTTAAAATATCTACTATAGTTTGCGAAGTGTTTTCATTAAATTTTTGTGCTTCCTTTAATTTACAATCAATTTGACGTTTCTATAAAAAATAGGAATGTTTAACGATCTAATTCATAAAAGACTTTAACGAATTAATTAATAATTAATTAATAATTATTAAAAAAAACATACAGCAAAGCCTGTTTAGTTATTTCTAAATGTTCAAACTAACAAACATAGTATTTTATTACGTGTTTTTATTTATTAGATTGGCTGCTTATATGCTGCCTTAAAATTTTGTATTTGTTTTATGAATTAATTTTGATGTTTATTTTCAGAATTACAAGTGACTATAAATTACAGAAGAACTATTACATTTTTTAAATTTGTGACTTAAAAATTTTTTATAAATACATAAAACATGAAAAAAAAATCTATAAAAGGAAACAACAAGCATTGCTATTTGCTTTCGTCATGAAGCTATAAAATATTTCAAACTAATTACTGTCTGATACCTCATTTTTTAGCTTATCTATAGCAGCCTTCATAATTTTATTTGTCCCCTAAATTAAAAAGAAAAAAGAAATTAATTAAATACGAAGCAGAATAACCTATTATTCCCACCTTAACGATAATAGCTACTTATTTTTCCGAAAATCGCATATAAAGTAGCATATGATTCCTGAAAAGAGGATAACGATCGAGGAAATACTGGCCCATTATTTACCCTCTTAGGCCATTATTTCTCTCGGTCATTATTTTTCTGCTAGCAATTTATTACAAAGAATTGAAAAATTATTGAAAAAATAAAATAAAAACAAATAAGTTGCCACAGTTAAGGTGGGAATAAACTACTATATTCACCGTAAGAGTAAAGTCCATTATTCGCTTTTGTACGCTTCGCTCGGACAACAAACCACTCTCAGGAGTAATATGCGACTTTACTCCCTTGGTGCATAATGTACTAATTTTACATCGTATTAAAGAAACAATTACCTGTAAGACTTCATTATTTTTTCTAAGTCCTTCGATGTCAACTGATTTTTGGTCCAACATTTGATTTAACTTATCAATATGATGTTGCAACATGCCAATTTTTTCTTGAAAAGAGAAATTTATTTTCATGCAATTCTGTTCATTGCATTTTATTGTATTTTGCAAATCTTCAATTGTCTGTAGTTCGCCAGTAATTACTGCATCAGCATAGTTTAGTTGGTCTTCTAAGAAATTTACCTAAATAAGATTTAAAATTGTATTAAAGTACGCAAATTATATAAAACATTTAGAGAGGGTCCATCAAATTTAATACTATTTTATTGCTTAAAATACCTTTTCATTTTTAGCATTAAGCTCCTGTTGTAGACACACAATCTTTTCTCTATATTTGTGAAGCTCAACATCTTTTCCACATTTCAACTGATTTAATAACTAAAATAAAATTTTAAAAATCATTATACTGATTTTAAGATTTACAAAATGAGTTTATCTTCTTTTTTGTTTTTACCTTTTTGTACTGTTCTACTTCGCAACGAAAATGCTCATTTTTCGAACGCATTGTCTCCAATTCCATTTTAAAGCTTGTAACAGACGAATCCCTCATTCCCATTTTTTTCATTTCCTCTTCAATTAAATCAAAATCCAATTTAAATACTTCTAACTGTTTTTTTAAACTATCATTTTCATTCAATAACTTAACAAATTCGCAGTGTTTATCGTTCAATTTTTTACGATAATCTTGCAGTTCATTTCTTGAAATTTTTAATAAACATTAAACACTAATTATTATAAAGTAAAAACAATCAATTTTTATTAATAATTAGTTATTACCTCAGTCTTTCTAATTCTCCGTTAGCTTCTTTGCATTTACAGTCAAGGGTATCACATTCTTTTTCGAAATAGTTTTTCGCATACACCAATTCATCAACCTGCAAACGTAAAAATTTAAAAGCTTTAAAAATGGCTATAACAAATAAATATCTAAATAAAGTAATAATATTCATTTTCGTACTTTGCATTTCATGTCAGTATTTCGTCGACTTAATGTTTCTAGTTCTTTCTGAAATAATAAATCGATTTTTAAATAATAAATAATTTTGACAAGTTATAACATTCTTTATCTACTTAATATTGAAATAATGTTTATCTAAAAAGAAATTTGGAGGTCCTAACCCTTTATAAGAGAAATGTTAGAATCTATATTCATAAATTATATACTTGTATTGAAAAAATTCATTATATTTTTGAGTTTTTTTTCTAGCACTTATTATAACTGAAATAATTAAAATTCTTTTAAATTCATTAATTGAAAATCTTAAATATAAATAAAAATGTCGCTAAAAAAGATACCCAATATCATCTTAAATTTATTAAATCATAAATACTGAACACCAGTTTTTTAATTATTTATAAAAGATAATTTATTAGAGAAATTCTTACAATATTTTATGAATTAATTATTTAATCCATGCTGAGAGGATTAAGCTATAATATTTTAATATAAACTTTGTTAAAAATGTTTAAAATTATTAATTAATAAAAAATTAAATTTATTTATATTAATAATGATTTAAATCAAAAACTTTTATAGCATTTAGCTTATAAATATATGAAATAAGTCTATAAAATTCTTAATTATTCAATTCATTCAATGATGTAGTAATAATGTTACTTGGAATGATACGATTTAAAAAGATTTTAATTGATTTAAAAATTTATTAAGATTATGAAATGTTATAATAACTCAATCCTCTTAAGCTTCAAATTACCTGATACTTAAATAAAATAAGGTAATATACAAAATGCAACATAAAAGCATTTAAAAACTCGTCACACTCCAAAAAGCTGATTTTCTTCTGAAGCGTGCTAATTGCATCGCGCTGCAGTTCCAAAAGTGCACCCTGTTCGCTGGCCTACGGTATTAAAAATAAACATGGTAGTTATGCCATCAACTAAATTAATTCAAAGACAATTACAAGAGGTTGACCTCACCTCAGCAAAGCAGTCACCATACTGACTCTGGGTCTCGGTGAGATATAAATTTAATGATCGTATCACTTGATTCTTGTTAAAGCTCTAAAAAAATATGTATGTTTGTAAATTGAAAAAAAAAAAAAATTATTTGACACCACGAATGAAAATGTTAACTTACTCGTCTATACAAACCATGCGTGATTTTCTTGATTTTAGCACTCAAAACTAAATAAAAAAAATTCATTTGACGTTAAATGTCAGCACACTGCACACATTGTTAGTAAAAATTATAAGCTGAAAAAAAGGCGAAACTAATAACAAAAAATATATATAGTTACGTGGGAATCGTGTCTGGATTGAGTTTATATGAGGAGAATCATGCTTGTCGATTAGCTGTCATTGAGTTGTACAGAACCATTTTTTTAAATATTTATCTTTAATTGAATTAATATCTCAGAATCAATATACACGCTTTACTTATTATTTTTTTTCCCAATAACACTGTGGCACGTAGTTCACCCCCATTAAGTATATTTGTTTTCTTATTTACAAATAGCCTAATCAAAAAATCAGTTCTTAAAAGTTCATCATATGCCTTTCGACTATTAAAAAACATTTTTTTTAGTATAAGTAAACGACAAATCATCTAGTCTAAATTAAACATCGTGCACGTTTCTATGATTAAAGACAGTAGGAGAGACGGAAGTCCACGGCTCACTCACGTCAGTCGCCGCTTTGTTACTCAATTGGTCGACGGTCCTTTTTGCTTCTACGACGGCATCTTGCAAGTGACCGATTGTTTGTACTTGGAGTTCAATCTGTAGAAGAAATAGATTTTTTTAACCATTTTATTTAATGTATGTAAATATCGATAAAAAATAATGAAATAAAAATGAAAATTGTTTTTCAAAAACTAACATACTTGTTTAGTTAGTTGTCTTTTTTCTTTTTCACATTGGGATATTGCTTTTCCTTGTGCATCAATCTAAAAATCACAATTGAAAATAAATATAAATATATAATAAAATATAAGCATAATAAAAAACATAATGCATCATAACCTACCTTGTACTATCATAAAAATTATTATAAAGAGCATGCAAATTTTCCGTGTGACTTTTAATACACTTTATTACAAAAGTAGCTATTTAAAAATAAAAAATTTAATTCTTTAAAAGGATTTAAACTAATTAAAAAAAAACAAAACCGTAAAAATTAAATTAAAAAACAAAATAAATTGGAAATATTTAATTTACAAAACTAAAATATTATACCTTCTCTTGCAAAGCTTTATGTAAATCTTCCACTTCTGATTGCGATATTGTTAAGGAATCTTTCTGAATTTTTATGATTTGATCCATATTTTCCATCTGAAATCAAAAACGTTTATACAAGTATTAATTTTAATATATTTGAAATAAAAGTAAAAAGTAGGGACTTACAAGTTTATCCTTTGAGTATAAAGCAACTTTTATTTTTTCTACTTCAAAGGAGCAGTATTTAATGCTTTCAGCATATTTTGCTAATGATTCTAGTGCTGCTTTCACTGAGTCATTCGAACTTAGTGTATTCGGTGATCCTTCAGGTACCTTAAATTTATAAAGTAATACGTTTAATTATTTTATTTAATTTCTCAGGAAATCAATAAAGAAAAAATATTAACCAGTCTTTTAAATTCATCTGCAAGTTCTTGTAATCCATTTTTTATTGCTTGAATTGTTTCTTGTAAAACTTTGAATAACTGAGGTATATTCTGAAATATACAATGAGAAATATTTTATTAAATAATTTATGATAATAAAATATTATTAAAGATTAATAAAGATTCAAAAAATTAATTTACCTCATGTGATCCCTGTAATCCGCGTTTTAAAATACTATCATAGTGTCTGTCTTTATTCTATTTAGAAATAAATTTTGAAAATCATTTAATCATAATTAAATTAGTAATAAATGTTAGTATTAATTTATACTTACAATATAATCAAGAAACTGTGATTTCTTTGAATCCGTTTCATTATTTGCTAAACAACTAAGATTATTTTCTGTATCTTTTTGTACTTTAAGCTAAATAAAGTAAAAAATAAACATCTAATTAATCACTAGAATAAATTTTTAGTTTAAACAGTTTAAAAATAAAAAAATACTCACAGAATTTTCTAATTCGAAAATTCTTTTCTTTAATTCTAAGCATTCTGTTGATGAAAACCTGCGATACTCTTCGGCTTTTGCACGAACAGAATCAAGTTCTTTTTCTAACATTTCTATACGTTCCCTTAGAAAAATATTTGTCTCTTGTTTAATTTTAATCTAAAATAATAAATATTATTATTCAAGACTTTTTTAAATTAATTATTCTTTTTTAAATCCTTACCTCATTTTGTAATACTTTAATTTGGTCTTGTAAATCAGACACTCTATTTTCCCATTCTGATACTGTTTCATCTTGTTTATCTGAATGTGCTTCCTGGCATATTCTGAGTTTTAATTCTTCATATTCTTTATGCAGTTTTCTCAAATCATCCTTTATTTTTATTGTCTCATTTGTACTCTATAGAAGTTATAATAATTTTTAAATATATTTCTACAAAAACTGATAATTGCATGTGGCTTATGCTTTCTTACAGAGGCGTTAAGTTTCATTATACTTTATGTAAAATAATGTGTTTGCATGTTAAAAAACTTTTTAAAATTAAGAGTTTAAGATTTAGAAATAAAATATCAGAAGAAATTTTATTAAAAAAAATTATCAAGAACTTAAAATTATACTATCTTGAACCAATTTATTATTTACATAAACGTAAATAAAAAATTATTGTTATTATTAATTAATTAAAATAGTAGTTATAGTGACAATGAATTTGAGTTATTTTAGCATGAAATAAAAATAATTATAAATGTTTAGCTTAAAAGTATTATATAGTAAATTTTGATACAAATGCAAAAAAGTGGCTGTATTCTCGCGTGGATGTTTGCACCCGTGGGATTAAGTTGCATATACGTAAGAAATGCACACATGCACATTCTTTAAAATGCTTATACATAGTGTATCTTTCAACCCTCTGATTTCTAATATATTGAATGAAAACACAGATAATAAGAATTTTGACAAATCAAACTTTTATCTTTAAGAAAGAAATGATTCAAAAAATAAAAAAAAGATACCTGAAAAGAATCTTCTGTTTCTTTTATGCACCCAAATTCGTTCATCTGCAATAAAAACTAATAAATATTTCAAAGTTGCAGAAATATTGTAAGTTTAAAAAATATTAGTTTAATATAAACCTGATCTCTAGTAGCAATAATGCAATCCAGAACATCTTGCATTTTTGTGTGACAATTATCAATTTCACACTCATATTTTTCCAAACGTTTTGATCTTTCTGTAAACGACTTCTGTGCAGTTTCATTTTCTAATAACTGAAATAATTAGGGATAGGGTTATTAATAAAAGCACTTATTGCAATTTTTATGAAAGTATAAAATAATTTATTAGTAACTTACTACTTGATCAGATTTTTTTTTTAATTCTTTTACATTGTGTTCCATAACGGTTAATTGTTTTCTTAATTCTGTCATTGTTGATAATGTACAACAACCTTGACTTTGAAATGTATGTAAATTACAAACTATTTGTTCTACTTCTTCTGCTACTGAGATGAGTAAATCATTACACGTGTGGATTTCTGCGTAACCTAATAAATTAGTTTGCTGCAATATAAAAATATATGTCTGATGATCTAATAATTCATCATTATAGATTACATAACCAGTTATAACATACTTGAATATTATTCTGTACAGTATTAAGGCATTTTGACAACTCTGATTGAGTTTGATTAAATTCATTTTTCAAGTCCTTTAATCTAATTCTATTATTTATAATTCTTTCACTATGCCTAGCTCTTTCTTCATCCTACAAAAAAAAATTGTTTTTTTTTATCGTATTAAACAAAATAATATCACATAGAATCAAAAAATGTACCTGTAACTCTAAACGATTAATCACTTCTGATATATTTTCTCTAGTTCTTGTAAGATAATCTTGTACTTGATTTACCATTTTAGTAAGTTCTACGTACTAAAATTCATAAAATTTATTATTCATAAATTGCTGTAAAATACGTCATAATATATAGTCATTCAAATCATAATACATTGATTGCTTACTTTACAATGTCGAGAATTCAAATTAGACAGAACTGCGGAAACTTCTTCTCGCAAATCTTCAGTTGCTCCTTGTACTTCAACGGTGCATATTCGGAATTCTTCCATCATACGGAATTGTTGCAAAATTGCTGCAAAAATCTAAAAATTATCAATTTATATAAAATATGTAAAAGTATTTCTTTTGTCTGTATCATTGAAAATCTCATGAAACTCACTGCTTTTTGCTCAACTTCTTGAAAACTATTTCTATTGCAAATCGTATTATTTTGTGTGATCTAAAAACAATAATTAAGTAAAGAATAAATATTGAAATTGAATTGGAATTTTTATAAAAAATATTTACCATATTTCCAATTGATGACACTGCTTTAATTTTGTTATCACGAATTTCTGATAATGTTCGAATACCAGATGTTACTTGTAAAGTCATTTCTTTTATTTTTGAAAGTAAATTTTCTTTAATACACATCTGAACAGAAAAATATTTTTACATTATATTGCTATTTATTTTTGTAAAATAAGCATAAAAAAGATAATACCCACTTCACATTTATTTTGAAATAACTTTTGAACATAAATTATTTTGTTCTCTATAGTGGTAATTAACTCTTTTGTATTGTCTTTTCTTTGTTCCTAAAAAAAAAAATAAGGAATAAATTTTTTTATAACAATAAAATAGAAATATATAATTTTTTTAAAATTTAAGATGCTAATAAATCTACTTTATAATGGATTTCATTCTCAATTATTCCCGAGTTTGCTGTTTTTCTAAATATTAGTTTTCACAGCAAATTAAATTCAACGTCAAGAAACAAGATATTTCACATCTTCATGGAATTCAATCTTCAGGACTAAAAAAATACTAAGATATACGCTTACTGACATTCAAAATCAAAATATTTTTTTGTAAGCTACGTGAGAGTTTGAGAAATATATTTTCTTTAGGCCACTCAATCATTGAGTTTTATGAATTACTTACTTGATCTATAACTTCACTTCTGTAATTACCAATACAACTTTTGATATCTTCTAACTTTTCATTTGCCAAGGCTATATCTTGTTCATATGCTTTCTATAATAAATATTAATAATCGTTAATTTTTAGATAGTTATTAATAAAATATTTAATACCAATAATAAAACCAAAAAAATTATCACCTTTGTTTGTTTCAAATTATTCAATACAGTCTCGTACTCAGTTTTAAGGCTAAGAATAATTTCATTTTCTTCCTCCATCGAAGATAGGAGATTTTTTAAACAAGAAACAATTTCGTTCTTAAAAATTAAAATTAATTATGCAATTATTAATATTAATAAAAACAAAAAAATTATAATTTTTGTTTATTTTTTACCTGATTTTCTGCAGAAATGTTTTGCAAGGGTTTTCCATCCTAAATCAAATTTATTATTTTTTAAATAACATTTTAAAATTTATTATTATCATTTTCCAAAATACTTTTGAAAATATGGATGTATCTTTTGTTCCTTACCATTTCGTTTTCTTCTTGATTAGATTTTTCACTAAGTACTGTTCTAAGCTTGCTAATTTCATTATCCTTTGAAACTAATAGATTTTTACATTCTTCTAACTGCTTTGTAGTATCATGTAATCTATCTTCTGTACTTTTATCTTCCACCTAAAATAAAATAATTAGATATTTATGGCAAAGCTTGAGTATATATATTTATGCAATATAAAGTCAAATAAATATTCATTTTTATTTCTCTATGTTTTAGTCAATTATCTTGTTTAATACTCACTTTTTCATAAGGTTCAGTACAGATCCTAACTCTTCTAGTTGCATTTGAAGCCTAGAAATTATAAAATATAATTAAAGTTTATTTATTAATAAATTGTTATCGAAATAATCCTTTAAGATAGATAAAAGAAACTATATTTTTTCTCGTACTATAATTGAGGTCCTTGAACTATAACGTAATTTAGAAAATAAATAAACGGTAGATCTGTTTTTTTTTTATAAATTTTATAATCAAAAAATGAATCATAGTTCTCAAAAAAATGGTTCAATAACGCGAATGAGAAGTTATTGTATTTTTTGTTCGTTCACATTTCACATTTTGATTTTTAGATACTGAAGATGATTTTTTATATGTATCAACAATAATATTGTCAATTTTTTGTTTATCAGGATTCATTATTTTGGACATATTTCTGCATTTGTTTTGGTTATTTTGTTTATAGTTGGCTAATGCACATTCTTGAAATTGATTATTTATCTTAATTTCAATTCTTTTGGTATCATGGTTTTCACACTTTTTAGAATGTGATGTTTTGTTACAATGATTATGAAATTCATATTGTGTAGAGAGGATCATGGGAGAACAAGGAGATGATGGAGAACAGGAAGTACATGAATTATCCATGCAATTCTAGAAAAATTGTAAAATAATATAAAAATGTAATGAAATATCACAATTCAATTCTTAAAAAATTTTCAGAAAAACTTTTAAAAAATGAATCTGAAGAAGAATTATAATTTGTAGTAAACTTACTTTTTGTTTATTTGATTCTACTAAATCTTTCTTTAGCCTGGTAATTATTTCGTCTTTGAATTTAATTGCCAAATTTGAGTTTTTGATTTCATCTTGACGCTCCAATAATTGATCTTTAAGCATCACTATTAAATCGTGCTTTTGTGCAACTTCTTGAGTTAAAGCTTCTCTTGATTCAATTGATTCCTGATTGTGAACAAGAAACAAATTTTAAATTATTAAACGAAAAAGTTTTTAAATAAAATACACTGACAAAAATTAAAGCACAAACTTTTTCTAAACATGCAAGACGCTCAGCAAGATCGTTATTTTCCTTGCATTTTATGTCAATATTCATTTGAAGACAATTCACTTTGCATTCATAATCATGCATACGGCCATTTATCATATTCATTTTTGACATTGCATTGCGTAAATCTTCACGAAGTTTTTCAATTTCTAAATCTTTTTCAAAAATAGAACATTCCTGATTTTCAATCATACTGGAAATCTGAACAGCAATATAATTTCTTGAAAGTAGTTTACTAACATTTTTTATCAAAGTTGGGTACTTTTTAAGCATATCTTTTATTTAATTTAAATTTTATAGATTTAAGAAGGTTAAAGTTAAGCTAAGGACCTCAATTAAGTTTTTTTAATTGCAAAAAACTACTGTATAAAAAAAATTGATAAATTTTAAGACGTAAGTTTTTCTTATAACTTACATCCCAAGCAGAATCAATATTTGATGAAAAATATTTAATTTCTTTTCCGCAATTTTTATCTACTTTATATTTTAAAGAATCTCTAAGATTTGTCATTTCATATAAATATTTCTTAATTATATCATTTTTATTATCGAGTTGTTTAATGAGCTCCGATATTTTATCTTCTAATTCATATTGGTACCTAATAAATGTAACCCGGATATTAGGATAAATTTATAAAAAATATAAAAATTAGTTGGGTTTCTACTAAGCAACTTACAAAAATAATTTTCTTTCATTTTCACTATCTTCTATTTCAGATACAAAATAAGTATTTCTAACATTTTCAGCATCTCCTTTTTCCTGTTTAAATATATTCTATTCAATTATTACAAAAGTAAAGTAATAGCTGCTAAACTCAAAATTAAAATCAGAATCTTGTATACGAAAAAATCGTACCATATAATTTACGGTTATTAGTAAAATAACATTGAATAAATTTACTTAAACTAATTTTTATCAAGCATAGTAGGTATTATTAATGTATAATATGTGCAGGATTAAATAAATGTAAATACAACACAATGCAGCAATCGACAAGCATTAAATTGATAAATTGTCTACTTTATAAGTTAATTAAAAATCGGCAATTTTGGATGAGGTTTTGATTAGTAGACTACATTCTAGTACAACTACATTCTAATGAAAAATTGACGTTATTGTTATCTAAAGAGTGATTTAAATTTACCTGGTCACATGTGCAACTGAAAAACAAAAAAATAAGATTTAATTAAACAAATTATCATTGTAACAAAACTATAAAATAAATACGTTAATAATCTATTTAATTTTATGTATAAAATAGGAAACTTACTCTGGTGGTGCTGGAATATCAGAAGATTGTATTTCGTAAAAATTCAACCCATCAAGATCCCAGTTATTTTCTATCCGTCCACGTCTAATAAATTCAAGTAAATTTTTAATATCACTTTGTAGATGACATATTTTAGTTTGCATATTAGACTGATTATTCATCAATTGACAAACTCGATCCGATAATTCATTAAGTTCCTGTAAAACATTAAAAAAATTACTTAAAATTTTTTTTTTGAATTTTAGATTAACAATATAAATAATTAAAGATTAATAGTCTAATATACATTTTAAAAAATTGAAATATTAATAATCAAATTAATGAAATTTAATGCTATGCAAAATTATACAGGATACTTTTTGTTTTAATATTTTAGTACAATAAATCAAAGAATATCAAACAATATATCTAACATTAAATTATTGCTTACCTCTTCAGATTTATTTGGATAGGACATGTTTTGTGACATTAAATTTGATGTTTCTAGTAATTTATTTTCTAATAATTTTACTCTACTAACAGCAGCCTCCTCAAGTTCATGGACAGTTTTTACTAGCATTGCATTTTGATCTTCCAAGTCCTTGACCCAGTCTGTCATGATTTTCAGTTTTAACTGTAAATAAAATAAATAATAAGTACAAATGAATAAAATCATTTCATGTAATAACTGGTAAATGGGGCCAAAAAGTTCTTCCAGCACATCAATTCTATTTAAGTCTTTAAGTAATCTATTTTTAGAGAATGCAGTCTGCTGCAATATTCAGAGTTTCATGGCACCCATGAAAATTATCTTACTGCAGCAAAACAGTGAATGAATGTATTAATAGCATTTCTGTGATTAAAAAGATTTTCATAAATAATACAAATATATAAACTATAAGGTACTGAGTAGAAAGTTTGATTACAGAATTAGATAATTTTGAGCAAAAATAAAGAATTAATAACT
>JAPYZB010001802.1:0-13432 GCA_030522745.1 Eupelmus kiefferi | reverse complement strand
AGATGAGATTAGATACTCGGCGCTGCTCTTTTCGCACAAACAAATGGGAAAATTGCTAGAATTCAAAATCTGATCGAAATCGTCATTATTGATGGTAATACCATTTTCGAATGAAAAAATGGTATGAGTGGATTAACTTCGATATTCTCGGCAGTGATTGATAAAGCGCAACAAAAATTCGAAATGAAAAAACACTCGGATCGTATTATTCGAAAGTTATCCCTTACATCATTCTATAACAAGACAAGATCGTAATTCGATCCCAAAACTTACCACATTTTTAACAGTTCTATCTTTTTCCAGGATCACCCAACACCTCGGCTCTTTAAAACTCCAATCAACGCTACAATTACACACCTCCAACCCGCATGCTCACGATCCGATACGAATCGCCATCAGAAGTTCGCGGCAAGTTCCGTCAAAGTAAGCGATAGCGCAGAAGCGGTTAATGCACTAAGACAAAATTATGAGGGAGTAGTTGGCGCGAGCGCGTGTGAAGGCTCAATTATACGTAAATGCGGCATAGACGCGCTTATGCCTCGGCATTATGATCCAGAATGGGGGGCGTACAAGCCTTTAAGCTGCCTATAGCAGTGTGGTCGTGGTGACCCGTTTTCCGCGTGTAATTGTTGGCGTATCGAGGCATTATTTAAATTGTTGGTAAATTGATATCGGGGTTCTATGTATAAGCGCGTGGTCTGGTTTTGAAGTGAGGATTAATAGGTGTGTTATGGTCTAAAATAAAGTAAGGTTGCTTTAATATCTTTTGCGTGAATCTGTTGGTTTCGTATTTTATTAGAGCGTTATTATAACGGCTCTGTGAAATATGTTGTATTAAAATATCTTTAATTTTTATGTATATTTTGTGTATTAAAAACATAAATGTCGAAGATTTACGTTACAGATTGGTAGCCCACATTATAATCTGAAATAATGACACTTAACATGATGCTTGTATGTGATTTTTTGCTTTGTATTTTATGGCATAACGGCAACGTATAACTCATCGTATTAATGTGTCGTTGATTTTTGCGATCATCTCAAGACATGAATATAGCTAAAATATAGCAGACATAAAATTGTTTTTAAAAAACGTACTGATCCTACCTTGTTTAAAAAAAAATTTCTACTTCAAACAAAAAAACACCCAGAATTTGCAATTTCTGTACATGCATCAAAAGACAAATTTTTCTGAAACGAAATTTTCCAGGACAAATGTCCGCTCGAGCGTCGGACATCAGAAAAGGAAACAAGAGCAAAAAAGAGCGTTTGAAAACGATAGCTTCGAGGATATTTATTACTTCGACCGGACCATTCGAGACGCAGGGAACGTTTGGGATAACGTCGAGCACGAGATAGACAAAGAGAATGAGTCGGAATGCTTTTCGTACTGTGCATGTGCTTATACGCGTTTATACGAGCGTGGTTGTAGAGGAAAAGGAATAGGAGCGCGACAAAGCGAAAAGAGCACGCTGCACGGAGCTCGGATTCCACATGGGAATGTACTCTTCTTTCGCGTCTCGCGATTTCGCTTTGCGATCGCGGCGCCTCGCTGATCTTGCGCTAGGTCTTTGCCATTTTATTTTGCATCTTTTTATTGCAATCTTCTAGATTTCTCTCATTCTCTCTCTTTCCCCCACTCTCTCTCTCCCACTCTCTCCTTCTCTCTTTCTCTCTTTCTCTCTCTCGCTTGCTCTCTTCCCTTTCTTTTCATGTCAAATAAGATTTTCTTTAATAAATTTCATCAGCTGAGAACTAACTTCTCAAGTTATAAATGCGTTGTGTAAAACAGTTTATTTAAAGGACCATTGTTATTATTTTTACTGTTTAACAACAGGTTTGCTTATACAAGTTAAAATGAATTTATTCAAAGATCAAACGAACTTAAATTTGAATATATTTTAAAATGGTTCACGTACTCATATCAGTGCGCAAAAACGAATTTTGCGCACATTATTTAAAAACTATACTTACACTTTCGTTATTGTACTTATTTCTCATCGTTGCCTTAATCAGTAAATAAGATGGGTAATTGTCCAATGTCACAGTTACTTACGTTTTCTTACAAGTGAAAATAAAGACATAATTGATAAAACTTCTAAATTATCGTTTTTGAGCGTTTGTTAATATAATTCAACATATATACGCGCAATGGTATAAGTGTATGTAATATACTGTTTTATATTATTTTTAATTTAATAATTTAAAATAATGTACAAAAAAGAGGTAAAAAAACAAATCTTTATTGTATGCTGCAAGTGCAAGTAAATAAATTAAAATTTTTCTCCTACAAAATCTAAAAAATATTAAATATTTAGTATTTCCTCGATGTCTAATACCTCAGATATTTCTTAAGTATACAAGTTTTATGGTATAATGTAGTCGGGTAATTATTGCACCAATAATGGAAGCAAACACTATCTCTGTTTTCCGAAGTTGATATTCTCTCTGGAGCAAACGAAAATCGTTTTTCGCATCTGAAATGAAATCCTTTAACCTCCACCAACCTCATCACCAATCCATCGTTGCGAATTCTCCAAACTCGCAGATTTTGACAATATGGTATATCCTCTTTTCCCTCTGCTTTGCAGTTCATCGAAGCCAGAAGAAATCCATCTTCAGGCATACTTCTAACGGACATCCAGTTGAGGTCCTCGGGCAGTTCTAAAGTCAGGTTCGCGGTCATTTTGTCCCCAGTGAATTGCTTGCATTTTACCGACCTTGTCACTTCAGCTGAAATTACGCTTATGCAGATACTGATTACTCCATGAGCATTCGATATATCTACTTGACGTGTACTTAATACCGCTTCTGGAAACTCCATCAGATCGATGGTTCGGCCCATTCGGCTAATGTGAGCTATCTTCAAATATTGTTCAAATTTGGAGTCTTGAAAGTCGGCACCCATTACGTAGTATTCCTTGTTATGAAGAGGGCTAATAATCCCTACAACACTGGTTGGGTAAGGCTGAGGATAGCTGACCCGGTTGCCTTCAAAATCGAAATCAATCCAGCACTTGCCAAAACCAGCACATTCGGTTTCGCTGTCAACGACTACCTCAAACCTGTCCTTGCGGATTATTGGAATACTTAGAAATACATGTTTCTTAATCATGACAGTAGTGAAGTTTATCTTGGTTGTTTCACAGTTTATCATGTTAACGATCTGAAAGAGTGCGGTTACGTTTTCCTCTTGATGTATTTCGCCAACGTTTGAATATGCTGCTTCATCCCCGCCTATTAACATGACTTTGTCCTCAGTGATAGGAATAACCATAAACGTACGCATTAACACTCTAAAGCTGTTATTTGTATCAAAATTAACAGTGCAGGTGTCCTTCAAGGTGACATTGGGAAATGGCCAGCTTCCCATTGTCACGTTGCACGTCGCTTTAGAACCGTATCTTCTCTGAATAAAAAATAACAAATATATATGCTTTTTAATCTACTTGATTTCCAGTTGGTTTACAAAATATACAAAAAATATACCGTTTTATGTAAGCTGTCTTTGAGGAAATCACACGTTGTATACAAGTAGCCATTGGTTTCTGATTTAGAAAAATCACTCAAATGAATAACTTTATCGGGAACCAAAATTTCTTCCGTAAAGTGCTGCACACCATCGAAGGCATAGCAACAGCTCAGAAAAAATGAAAATAAAAGGAATTTCTGTAACATAATTATTAATGTCTCAGGTTTCATTCTGAAATGAAATTGCAAAATTTAATTATTTTTATAATATTAGTAAATGTATAAATACATGTAATTTATAAAAGTTAAGTTACTTTATTATGTATTATAAGAGATTTATTATAATGCGTTCACTTCACTTGTCACAATAATTCTGTCTTGAATAAGAAATAAGAACTAAGCCATCCGACGAAATTTATCAAAAAGTTAGATAGGATATCGCCTATTGATAGATTTTACTTATGCGTAGCTTTTCTGCTTCGTTACTTCTTGAAAATAATTTAAAATTATATATCTTATCAAACTAGAGATAAAACTAAAATACAAAATATATTATTCACTTTTAAATGGAAGATATGTAAATAATTTAATTTCCAATAGGTCAAAAACTGCATAGTGCAATTACAACAAATATATCATCGAACAAATTTTTAGTTCAATCAAACAAATGTATTTTACTTGAACTTGATTGATTTAAATTTTCTATCATAAAAATAAAGATTTCTAACAAATAATAATCATTTGGATACATAAATAGCATTCATTAACTCATTTAAACCATTTATTTAAAACTAATTAATGCATTTGATTAAATACTTACGTAAAAATGTAAATAAATAATTTATGTAATAAATCATTTATGTGAAGTTTAGGCGAGCTAACTCAAGTGCAAAACTAAGAATGTATTGCTATAAAGTGCTTTATCGCTAATAATTGTTAAAAAAATCTTATTAGTTTGTTTCATGGGACAAAAAATTTGAAAATTGTGTGTAATTAAAAATTATTGATTATTCTATACAATTTTATTTAAAATGGAAAATTTACTAATTTAATCATTAACTTTTATACCAAAGCAAAATAATCAATCGAAACGCTTTGAGCTTTAGCTGCAAACCTCGTATCGCTGTAAGTGAAAGAACAGTTATACATTTGTATATGAATAACCATAATCATCGTCACTGATCCCTTTCATCCTCATTAAAAAAAGAAGTTATCCAAAAAAATATTTCAGTATCGCGCACTCGATCTTCGTTTTTCTCTTAACTCTGCCGTTCTCTCTATCTCTCTTTCTCTCTCATAAGCGCACTGCTCACTACATCCGCTTGCGAGTTGGACGTACAGAAGATAACGGTACGAATCCATCGGCGTAAAAGGCGGGCGGCGGCCGATTGATAAAGCTTGCATAAGCGACCGCGTGCAAAATCGGGCCTCGTGCACTCGCGGATACATAATGGCGTAAAACAAGATTTCGATAAGCCCCGACCGAGTAGCAATTACACGCGTTGAATTTATAAAACGGGTCAATGCATTGGCCAGTCACTGCACTTTGCTGCGGATCAGGAGGAAATTTCGTTGTTTCTTTTGTGTCTAAAGCTTGCTTTGTTTACCGCGCGTTTGTAGAGAGTTATAATTGACTCTGAATGTAGTGTTGAAGTTTTTGGTTTGAAATAATTTAAGACTTTAAGGGGGCACAGGCTAGATTAGAGCTTGAAAGTAAAACCATATCGTACTATTAGTATTTAATTTTCAGGCTCGGTTCCTGTGATAATGAGTTTTTGTAAAATTACTGGTGGTCAAGATTTTTCGTGCAAAAAGATGTGAAAAAATACTTTTAGTTAATATCATAGGTTTTCTATTTTATAATAATAGCCTAAAAATCTAAGGGGGGAAAATGTGTAACTTGGAATTTAGTTACTTTGATTTTCGGGATGTTAAAAGGTAGCAAAAAGTAAATAAATAATTTAAATCTTAACGTATAAAAAGTCATGAATATAAATTCTTATATTATTGGAATTGGATTGATATCATAAAGTAAATAAATCATAAAGTAATTAATTTGTTACCAATATTCAGATACTTTTAATACAAATAAGTAAATAAGTAATAATTTAATATTAATTAAAACCAGTTGTAATATTAATTAATTAAAAATTAATTAATTAAATATTAATTAATAATATAAATAATAATCTATCTATTCCAATTTGAATGTTAAATATTTGTGAAGTAGGTATTTCTCAATAATATTCACCGTGCAGAGTCAATTAGAATTAATGAATTATTTAAAACTTTAAGTGAAATCGATGTAACTAAATTATAACTTGCGTGATGTTTTTAGGAATAGGAGATTTACAAAATCAAACCAGATGCATTTTTTTGATTATTTGGAATACAAAAACGCCTCTAAAAATTTATAACACTTTAATTGAATTGATCGATACTGTATATGGAACTTAATAATTTATCTTAAAATTAAAGGGCGCGGCAGCGCCCTGATTGGCAAGCAGGCGAAGCGATCGAGGGCACCCGTGCCTTTTATACGTATATATTAGTAAAAAGTTATGAAAATTTTTTATTTTATACCTTTGGTTTGTATGTGAGCAGCATTCAGTAAGTATTTCAATAGCTATATTTTTTAAATTGACAGCAATTGAGAACGCATTTATACTAACCAGAGTATGAATGCTTGTCTAGTAAATAAAAAATCGCGCGATACGTTCACGTGTTCAAATTTTACTTTCAGTAGAAATTTTATATTAAAAAACGTTATTTAAATGAAAATACATAAAAAAATGTATTAATATTTATTGCAAATAGCTATTACAAGAATCTATTACGTTTTTAGTCTCTTAAAATAAAAATAAAAGCTAATTAGATTCAGGCTTAAAATTGCAAACATAATATTCTGTTAACAATAAAATAAAATAAAGCATTTTAGTTTAATTTATATATAAATCACGTAAAAACTAAATATATCAACGAATACTCTACAAGTATCTAAATACTTATTTTGTAAATAATATTATATATTCTTCATTTTATTAATTACGTCAGCCCACTCTAATATGTCATCCAACTCTATTACACATCGATACATCTTCAATTACCGTAAAATTCAGCTATAACCAACAGCAAATAATCCCAGGCATGCAGCGCTAACAAAACAAATCGATCCACCTCACCTCTCGCTCCTCTCAAAATAAACAATAATCATCTCTCCCACTCTCTCCTCACTCAACCTCGTCTCGCGCGGCCAACGTGACTCCCGCAACTTTTCCGTATCAGCGGTAGATCCGTGAGAACTGCTACGTCGCTCCTCGTCGTAACTAAAACGTGGAAATGAAGCGCCGACGAGCGAGAAAAAGAGAGACTGCTCTCCTGTATACACAGAGCGCATTCGCTGCGTGTCAAACTGGCTGATTAAGTCCCGCGCGCGCGCGCTCGCATAAAGAACGTGAGAAAGAGGCGTCAAGCGGGTCGTGTATATATATACGCGCGGAGGTACAATGAGGAAAGGAGGCTTTGGAGCCTTGCGCGCGAAAGGAGCGGATATTCGGGATCGTGGATTTTTTTTCTCCGATGGGTGAGTGGAGCCGGTTGATTGAGCGCGGGTGCAGTCAGCTTCGCTGCCGACGTAATTGGGTCAATTGAAATCGCGGCCGGACTCGTTGCGCCGTGTCCAAATATTGGGATAATTTCACGGATCTGATGATGAGCTGGTTTGCTAGCTGGATGGATGGGAAGGCAGATGATGGTATTGCTGTTTGCGGGAGGAATGAGTTGACTATTGTCAATGTGCGTAGGATTTTTGCATTTGATAGTTGGATTGTCGGAGTTTATTGCATTGGTGTGGAATTATTCTTGGGTAAAACTGATGGTCTTCTCTGTAATCGGTGAAATATAATATAAAACAATAATTTCTCGCTGATAAGAAAAGTTTCTTGCACTTTATTATTTTTTATCAAAACTTAGCGGAGTCTTTTTTAGTTGTACAAAGTTTGAGAAATTAAACTTCGAAAATGTTACAAACTCATTTCATTAAAGGCAAGTTTTTTCAGAACTTTTGTAGAAAAGTTCAGTGAAAGTTTGAATAATGAGATATAACTAAAATATAACTGCGCAGATAGATTTTTTAAGTATGTTAAATTGAATTATACAATATTATTGTACATTATCCGGGATTACTCAAAAAGTTTTTTCATCAGGGACTTTAAAAAAAGTTAAATATAAAAATGATATAGATTCTTTCAACGCACTGCCTTATAAGATATTAAATTGCTATTTATTACATACTTATTTTATTTAATCTATTATTTAAGGATAGCACAAAGTTAATAAAAAAAAACAATTAATTTCAATGAAAAACTAATTTTAACTAATCAAAATGCATCCCACAATAATCAATCGTAAAAAACAGCGCACTCCACAAACCACACGAAATTCACAAACCCGGCATCCAAAATTCAACACCGCCTAAATAATCAACGCAAAGTATCTCCCACGCCCAAGCCCCTCTCCTCATCGATCGAATTCCCAACGAACGTAACCTCCGCATTATAACAAACCCGATCTCCCACCCAGCTTCCTCACCTCTCCAAAAGCCAAATATTGCGCTTTAATTCATCTCTCTGCCGGTCTCGTATTGTTTATCCAGCGCTCGCGAATTTCCTTTCACGAGATACGGAGACAGAAAGTAAATGAGAGCGAGAAAGAGAAGGAGAGAGAGAAACCGCAGGCTGCGCGCGCGCGCGCTCAGGAGGAAGTACCTGTAATAACAAGAGCAGCGCGAAGTCGCTCGCTGTTCCATCGGGGAAAAAGAAGAAGCAAAGGGAGGCTGCCGGCGGCGGAGAGGGAAACCGGTTCTCCGCTCGGAGGTCATCGTTTCCTTCTCTCCGAGAGCGGCGCGCGCCGCCACGCGAACGCGCGCGCCGGCCCGAGATGCACCTGCGCCTGCTGCGTGCGTCTATCTCTCTCTCTCTCTCTTTCTCCTCTCGTTCTGCACCCGTTATAGAGGAGGGTCCGAGGAGTCGCTCCCTTGCTACACGTCCTGTGCGCGCGTACACGTCTTTTTCTCTCGAGAGAGCTGTGAGAGCCCCGTACACGCTTTGAGGAGCGAGTTTTGATAACGGGTGATACTGGGTATGATTAGAGATGATTTTTTTAGGAGTGGTGGGTTAGGTTGGTTTTGAGAGAGTGTTCGGGTGTGGTTGGGTGAAGAGGTTGGGTTTGGTGGATGGTTTTTGAATGATATTCTCGAACCAATGTGCTGGTTTTAAATTAGGAGCGAGAGTTGGCTGGAATGGGGGATTTATCATGAGGAAAGAAGATTTACTTCATATCTTCCACTCAATAAACCTTTCCAATAACGTTACCTTAATTCTAGAATTTATATTCCAGCAGTTATGTGAAACTTTGCCATTCTGAAATGTACAACATAATATTTTGATTTATTCTGGTGACGCTTATGTTCAATATAGTATATGATTTTTAAACACTTCGTAAAGAAATACATTTTTTAATATTCTTAAACTTACACAACTTGTACCTGCTACTAGTCATAATCCTCCAAGAAATAAAAACTTCCATCATTATGACCCCAGCCATTACCTTTTACACCAGTCCCATCATGCTAGTGAATAAACACATTAGCAAATATATCACAAGGCAAATAGCCTCTCAGCGAGTGCCGAACCCAATCACCCTGCAAAGTATAAGACACTTATCAGAAACGAGCCCCATTCCACCTCTAACAACCTCCCCCCTAAAAAACAATCGTTAACTCCTAACAACAAGATCAAAGCAACTCAAAAAAAAATCGTCCCAGCATCCATAATCAGCCTCCGCTCCCATAATGTCCTCGCGTTTTCACTCAACTACCGCGCCTCCTTTAAACGGCTCTCGCGAAAGTCGCCAAGTTTATAAGGGGCGACTGCTCACCCGTTTACTATCTTCATCTCTCTCTCAGCTCGCTTCCTGCGCGAGCGCAAAACTCGTCCATAACGGCCCCGGGGCTATCATCCGCGCAGAAGCTGCGGAGCGGTCGCTTTGTGCATTTCCTCCGCCCTGACCTTTGTCTAAGCGATTTCTGTCTCTCTGCCTGCGCGCGTCGAGAGCGCGATATAATCTTGGACGGATAAGGAGGGATTTTTGTCGCTGGAACAGGAGATGGGCTAATCCGGTGCTTGATTTATGAATGCGTTAGTGCTGAGTTTGCGATGCCGGGCTGTTTTGATGAGGTGATGCTTTTGGACTGGCTGCGTGCTGGCGATGGTTGGTCGAGATAATGGATTTGTGATTCAGCGGAGTGGGATTTTTGTTGGGTTGGTACTTTTTCGAGACTTTGATTGACCAAGCTTGCATGTTCGCTGGATTGTTAGGCTTTAAATTGCGTATTGGAGGTCGATAGGGCCTACGCCTTGTCCCGCACTTTGAAGGCGAACATTCTGCCAGATCATGTAGAACTCGTGTCTTAAAAGGTCTGACAAACCGGAACTCGCGGGAAAATTCTAGACTGTGTATGTACTTTCCTTGTTAGAGATATCGAACTTGAATTCTGATAAAAATTGGAAGACACGGCCAAAGTAGATAATTGAACGAGATGAGAACTGAGATTGTAATTGCATAAATTATTTTGTTGAGTATAGTTTATAAAACAGTAAAAATAAAGCATTGATAATGAACTTTATAATTGCAGCTTTATAATTTGATTTATACTTATGTCTTTATACTAATGAAAATGGAATTAAAATAAAATTAAAATATTTACATATCATATAACTTTACATTAAGTTACATATGTAAAATGTGTTTACAATTTCTGAATTAATCTATGTAAAGGAAATTATGTAAAGTAATGGACGCGGAATGCATATGACCTTAATGAAAACCTCGAAACATTATCGAATATATGTGAATATTAATAATAGTTATATTATCCAAATTAGATCAAATATTTCCTTTCAACAACTGATAAATGATCATAACAACTAATTGTATATAAAGTAACGTAAATAATTAAAAATAGTAAAGTTAAGCTCCATACTATTTAAGAATTTCACAAAAGATTGGCCTTTCTGATTATTTGGATAAACCAACAATTTCCGGTCCATAATTAAAAACACTTTTCGTTGTTTACCACAAAAAGTTTATAGTCACCGAGATAACTATAGATTCCCTGGAAAAAAAAATCAAAATGTTGATAACCATCTACGTCAAGACAATTCCAGCACCAAAGCTTCCAGAACAGGTTTAGGCCGACGATTAGCAGTTTAGACGATAATATCTGCCTCGAAATTACAGACGAGCGACATCCTCTCGTACGCCAGCTGTTTTGCGGCAAAAATCACAGCAGCGCGGCACTTTTGAATGGGCTTGAATGAGTCGGGACTTTTTTTCTCCTCCGTCTGCGTCCAAAAAATTGAGGCACTGCAGTCGCGTTTCGAAAAACGGAGCCGACTTCTGCTGGAAGGCTATAATTTAGGGATTAGAAAAAAATTGCGGCTCTCGGCCCCGCGGACGAGGAATTTGAATATGAATGGGAGTTTTTGGTTGGATATTAACGATCTTGAATAAGAGACTTACAACTATTAGCGGCGACATATTTCAATCGTATGATCGTTATTACGTTAGTGTTATTACTTGTTTTGATTTGCTTACTTAGTGGAATTTTAATGTTACGATTATACGAGAATATGAGTGACGGTATACGGAGTAGGCTTCGATTAAAAAGATATTGTAATAAATTATAGATTCAATTAAAAATTCGTTTGACTGGTCTTAAATGATTATAAATTTTTTAAATTGCTGATGATAAAACATGTACTGGACTTCAACAGATGAAAATGGAAATGAAATACTCGTAAAGATGGACATTTTATAAAAATAATGTTAACAATAAAATTATTATATAAAATAATTTATAAATATTATTTACTTTAGATTTGTTATTTAATATTGAACAATAATACTGTCGAATAATTACAAGAATATTTAATTATTTAATTATTTTTCTTTTTACATTTATATTGTTATAATTCTCTGAATCATGATCTACTATAAAATAAACTTAAAAATAAAAGTAAACTTAAAAGTAAACTTAAAAGTAAACTTAAAAGAAAGTTACCAATATCTATCAAGCAACCAACCTACCGATCACCGATTAAAAACACTCCAAAACCCAACCACCCAAAAAAATCCAAAAACAAACGACCAACTGCAGAAAACTGCATCCACCTGTGCGACATCAACATTTTTTAATCAGGAAATAGACCCCTCAAGGCAATTTCATAGCCGCGCACTCTAGCGCAGAAGCGAAGCGAGCGGCTGCAGATAACCGGGGAAAAGTGCGCTTGCTGCCTCGGCCCGGAGGAATGAAAAACTGCCGACTCCGCGCCGCTAGCAGCGATGATAAACGCTAAAGAGCCTCGGCTCGTTACTTGCTGCCGCGCTGGATCTAAGGAGACTTTCAGGCTCCGCGATGTGTAGAGATTGTAAAAAGAGTTTTGGAGATCGATTTTTTTTCTGTTGGCTTTACGTCGGATCGAGCATGCGCTGGAAAATAATGACTCGACACCGGGTTATGGGCGAAATCTGGCGGAAAAGTTGAGGCTGGGTTATATGGGCGCTCTTAGGTTGCGCCGAGTTTCGGCGTGTTTTACGGCTTGAGGTTGCGAGTCGTTGGATTTAGGGGATGATAAAAAATTTTCTCTAAACGGGATAATTCAATTTTTATAACGTTAATTTTGAGGGTAGTTTTGGAATATGTTGGAAGACCGCATTGATTTAGGTCCTGCTAGAAAGAAAAATTAGTATTCGATTATGGCATCATCTTATCGATGAGAAACTGTTCACCCTACCTAATTTATTAATCTTGCGTGTCGGCAAAAAATTGTAACTACAAAATTTAAAATTCAACGAAAATTAATGACGTGATATTTCTTATATAGTTACGTATTCATAAACGAGTGGAAACATAATGAAAGAGTAAATTATGAACCATATACTATTATTTTAATCTCCAAAAGTAGCACAATTTTAAAATCCATTTCTCTCCCAGCCTATATCCCAGCCTTTCATTACAGTTATGCCCCACTCGGTCTATTAATTTAAGATCACCTCATTTGAATTCCAGAAAATATACGGCTTTTTTCGTAGCCCATTCATCTGCCTCCTTAAAAACACACACACGCACGAAATTCAAATTAATAAAAAACTCATCTCATCGTTACATAAAACTTCGCCATTCAGAATGAAAACTTTCGACTTCGCCATTCATTCCGGGCTCTAATCCTTGTTTCTCCAGTGTTCTCCTAATATTTCCGTTACCCTCCCACGCTCTTCGTTTCTAGCTCTCTCCTCTCTTTTTCCCTGCGAGCCAGAGAGCGGACCTGTTAATGGAAAAAGAAAATTTATTGCGCGACTACTCGCGCTCCGTACGTAATACCTGGGCGCGAGATAAAAACAAGGGCTTTGCTTTTCGGGATGGGACGAGGAGCGAAAAAGTAAGAGAAAATGTTCTTGCCTGTGTAAACGGAGATGGAGCCGAAGTTGTACGAGTAAACACAAAGGTGGAAGAATGTCTGTTGGAGTCGTATGTAAAATGTTGTGGATTTATTTTCCAGAGGATGTATATCGTCGAATTTTATTGATTCGGTTATTTTATACTTATTGAGCTTATTGCAGTGTGCAAAAAATTTGTTTAAATATACATTTTATTGTAGAAGTTACAGTATTTTATATTTGTGTGGATTATGGATATAAAAAGAGTATTTTGTACCAATTTGAATAACGTTTCGCTTGTTGTTACGTGTATTTTGATGTAAAAGTTTATCTGATAATTTATATAGCTCATGTTAAGATTAAAACAAGTAGTCGATATTTTCCGGTTTTTTAAATTGAGGACATTTTATTCAACTTTTTAATATGCAAAACCGCATTTATTTGTTTATTCACCGATGATCCG
>JAPYZB010001801.1:0-13298 GCA_030522745.1 Eupelmus kiefferi | reverse complement strand
TCTAATCGTATAATCGTCATACCCTTATAGCACAAATATAATATATGCTGATAACGCTCGGATTTTTACTATAATAGTAGAAAATTAAACGTGCGCAAGCCGTATAGTATCTTCACATACTAAAACAGCACAATTTTTTTCTCCGTGTAGGTTAAGTTTTATTTCTACACCTAGGTTTAAGTATCTTACAGTATTGACGAGGTCATTGTGATCAGCTGCTTTATTTTATTGTACTTGTTGTGACTTATTATGTTTTATTTTTTGAGCGAATGTTTTTATTTTTATATTTCCATGATCGATGGTTTGACCATTAGAAAGAGAAGAGATTTTTACAATCAACTTTGTCATAAGAAATGTATTTTGATATAAACAAGTTTGTACTGAGGTGTGCAATAAAATAAATATTATTATTATTATTTCGAAAGGATATTTCCTCAGATCTTTCATATCATTTTAATTTTTATAGTTTGCCATCTTTTTATAACATTTTTTATGTTTTACAGATTAGGAAATATCTTGATAAAATCTAATAATCAAATTAAAAAAATACTAATATTACATCGATAAATACTTTAACTACAGAAGAATCTGATCCAAGGTAATTTTTTATTATTTACTTAAATTAAATTTTTAAGATCGAATTTACAAGTAATTCGAAATCAAGTTTTTCAAAGAAATCAAAAAAGAATCCAATATTGAGTAGACTACAAACAAATTTTTATAGATATTTATATATTTCTTAAATAAATTGTAATCATCCAAAATTATTCTTCAACTACATAGCTTTAAAATATTTAAAATGGTAGCAAGTGCCTTACGCAATAAGCACAGCGTTTCGCTTTTAGCGATGTTTGTCCATGTTGTCACGCATGGCCCGGGATTAAATCCGTGATGATTCGTTAGATAGGTTTACACAAAAATCACAGAACTAGATATTGAAAAGGCAGTTATGTATTTAATTTCTTACTTCGAATGTTACAACGAAAAGATGGGCGCCAGCCGCGTCACCTAGGACACGCGGCCACCTAACTAACTCCCGGAGAGCACGCTTGAACTCTAGACACAATTGATTCTGTATGGTCGCTAGAAATAAGGCTCGAATACAGAAACGCGGGCACAAACAGTAGCTGGAGCACTGGAGGAAGGATGAAGCTGGATATGATGTTGAGAAAGGCCAGCACGCTGCACTCACTTTTGCAGATTCTCGCTCAAGATCCAAACTGGAGGCTCGTTCAACTCAGTGGGCGGCTACCCGTCGCTCCAAAACTCGCACTCTACGAACAATCGCCTCGCTGTAGTCTCCGTTCCACACACAATCTCACGCTTACAATTAGCAAAGAGAAGCGTTTCTATCTCGATACGACCGTTCTACAATATCTTTCCTCTCGCGTTGCCGCACACGGAATGGCGCGCTCTCTTCTCCCTATCTCTCTCCTCTCTCGCTGTATTCCAAGGCGTCGAGACGCTCGCGCGCATATTGACCGTTTGCGAATAACATGCGCGCTTGGTTTAATTTGCGAGAAGAGTTTTACGCTCGAGGGGTGCTCTTGATGGCTTGACGTCGGATTCCTGGCTCGAGGAGGATCCTGCCCACTTCGCCTCTACTAGCTTGAACTTCAGCGGTGTTGCGTTGTTGTTTTCGTGAAGATGTTATCTCGGCCCTCTACTTCTTGGCCATTCTTCTAGTTCAGCAGCTCAGGAACACTCTCCCAGGTAATTATGTAGTATGTAGGCTGCCTCCTCTTCCTCTGTGTGTTTTGTGTACGTTTATTTGGGTGTGTGTAGTGTAGTTGATAGGTAGTTCGTCTCTTCTCTTTTTCTCTCTCTTGACTATCTATCTCTGCCGGACTATGCTAGTGCATCGTGTAGCACCTGTCGTCTGTTTTTCTTCGAATTATTTTTTGGCGTAGGCCATTGAAGTGCTCCTGCAGATGACAGCAGCCCAGGCGTGCTCCTGTTGTGATGGTCTATGGCCAGGATTCGCATCTAGAAGTTAGGAGTACAGGAGAGGATGCAAGGCCCAGGGACAAGCTAATAGGGATACGCTCCAGGTAGATAGATCAGGTAAGTATAAAATCTTTGTTTACTATTAAATAATTAAGGCTAAACATTTAAAGTGCGAACAAGCTCTCGGCAGATTCCGTGTGTGGGCTTCCAATCTATTCTCTTTTTGTTTCAGGGCTTGCATCTGTGACTGGCATCAACTGCCACGTCACAATGTATATGGTAATCTAATGAGGGACCTTCTTGTTTTTCTACAAGCAATTTTTGATAATGAGGTGCAGTTTTATCACGCTGTTGTAAATGAGTTTTAATAAATATTTTTTGTTTTCTAATGATTTATCGAAATTATTAGGCAAATTTTGACTTTTCCCTTGTTTTTTATATAATTAATTATAAAACGGTAAATTATTAGTTTCTCTTTTTGAATACTTTGATTATAAATTAAAATAGTAGTAGTCATATGATTTATTAGCATACTTAATTTTTCTTTTAAAGTAGATTGTAGTCTTTCTATTCGTCCGTTATAAGTATGTCGGTTGATGGTAGTCTGATAATAATCTATTTTATGAATTCTACAGAATTCTTTGAATACAAATGAATTAAATTCACTTACGTTATCTGTTGTTATTTTATCTGGAAAATTATGATGTGATGCAAAATGCCGGAATTTATTTGAAATATTTGTTGCCTTTCCATCAGGTAGATGATAAGCTTGGGCATATTTTGAAAATATATCTATAGTAGTAAAAAAATTTTCTTTATTAAAATGGAATATAATACCCATATGTATGAGTTAAAGGGGCCTGATGGCTATTATGGATCCATATGTTTCTGTTTCGTAAGATTTTCTTTCATATTTATGTTCAAGACAAATTTCACATTGATGTATGTAATTTTGAACAATTCTATGCATGATAAGTGTTTATTTTTTTTAATGTGCTACTGTTTCTTGAATTACATTATGATTTTTATTGTGATATTTTTCTAGCTTTTTCATAAACTTATTTTGATCAACTATAAATGTACACGTGTTAGTTTTAATCAATTTTTCATTAAAATTTTCTTTTAATATTCTGTAAGTTATCGTTTCTGGTTCTTTATTAAAAAAATATATACTATACTGCTTATCAGATTTTATATTTTCATAAAAAAAATTTTAATATTTGTGTTCTAATATCTTGTTTATTAATCTTTATTATATGTTGTACTTTGAGTTTGTCCTTAAATGTTTCAATTTTATAATCTTTTCCTTGCTTAATTATTATAGTATAATTAAAAGAATAAATATTTTTATCTGTAACAGGTAATACAAATACTGGGTCTTCTTCAGCAGTATGAATTGTTGCTAAATCGTCTTCTCACATTTCGTCTATTTCCTTAGCTGTAATAGGAATATCATCAGAAGTTTCAGGTATCATTGAAAATGCATCATCGTTTTCTTCTTAAGCATTAATTTTATTCAGCTCAAAGCATCTGCTACATAATTTTCACATCCGTTCTTATATTTAACCTTGAAATCATATTCTTCTAATTTTATTCTCCAGCGAATAAGTCGAGGATTTGGAGTTTTTAAAGACCAAAGCCAAGTAAGCGGCTTATGATCAGTTTCCATAATACATTTTTTCCCATAAATATACGGTCAAAAACGTCTACATGCATCTACTATAGCTGATAATTCCTTTTCGATAGCAGAATAATTTTCTTTGGCAGAATTTAGCATTCTCGAGTAACGTGACACAAGGCGATGTTTTTCTTGCGATAATACGGCTCCAAGTGCAACGTTTGATGTGTCAGTTGTTATATAAAACGGTTTTGTGAAATCTGGGTATGCAAGTAAAGGTGTATTTGCAATTAATTCCTTAAGTTTGTTAAATGACTAAATGTAATCTTCATTTTGACAATCTATTCTTTTATCGTTTTAAAAATGGCACTTCTTTTCTTAAAAATCAACTTTTGTCTAATTGTATCTTTAACTCATATTCTCTAAGCTCATCAAATATAAGTTTTAAATGTTGTAGGTGTTGTTGCAATGATTTTTAAAATATTATAATGTCGTCCATATATACAAAACAAAATTTATGTGAATATTTTCTTAAAACTTTGTCCATCATTCGTTGAATGTTTGCCGGGGTATTTTTTAAACCAAATTGCATTTCCTTGAAGGCAGAGTTATTAATGTAATTTTTATATACAGGAACTTGATGAAATCCTTGGGCTAAATCCAATATAGTAAAATAAGCTCATTTACCCAAATTTTCTAAAATATCTTCCATCCTTGGAAGTGGATATTTATCTTGTATAGTAATATTATTTAATTTTCTGTAGTCAATTACCATTCTCCATTTTTTGTTTACACTTGCAATTTGTTTTTCTCGGCACAATCCAAACAGGTGACGATTATGGTGAATTACTAGATTGGATTATTTTATTGATTAATAATTTTCTTACTTGCTCTTGTATAATTATTTTTAAATGATATTGATATCAAAAACTTTTGACATATATTGGATGATCGTAATAAAAGCAGTCTTTGTATTTTTGATACAATGCAGTAATTTTATCTATCTCTTCACTGTTCATATGATCGGTTCTTAATTGTAATTTTATTTCTTGATGTTTGTTTAATGAGATTGTTTTATATTTTTCTGTTAATTATTCAAATAATTAATTTCATTTTTGCTGTACTAACAAGGAGGGTCCACAGTGTGCGGGAATGGATTTCAACGGCTTTGAGTATTGATTTCTGACACCTAAAAATGAATACCAGTACCCATAATTTCGCCAAATAGGCCTTTCTTTTCGATATATAACCTATTTCATCTCAAATATATATTTTTTTCTTAAAAATTGATTTTTCTTTTATCGACCTTAAATAATATTAATTTTTTCGCAAGTTATAAATAATCAAAGATAGCATAAGAAAACTGCAAATTTTCTCCGAAAACAATCCTTGAAATATAAGACTATTTTTTTAATCATTTTTATAAGCCATGCCTAATTGCTCATAACTGTCAACAAAATCAATATTTTGCAACAAACCCAAGTTTAAATTGAAGCTCTGTACGCCTAGTTTTATTATCTGTTTTGCTGGTTTCTATAACATAAATATTTAGAATATTACGGTCGATAAAAGAAAAATCAATTTTCAAGAAAATAATATATATTTTTGAGATTAAATAGCTTATATATAGAAAAGAAAGGCCTATTTGACGAAATTATGGGTACTGGTCTTTATTTTTAGGTGTCAGAAATCAATCCGCAAAGCCTCGTTGAAATACCTTTTCCCGCATATTGTGGACTCTCCTTATAAGTATTTGTGCTTTATAGTTTATATTGGCTTCAAGTTTTTCTGAATCTTTATGTCCTATTGAACAGTCATATTTTGAATGCATTGGTGCTATAAGAAAAGTTATCGGTGTATCATCATCTTCTAATTCACTTAAAATTGAAAAAGTAGATGCATGTGTGCCTCGCGTTATCTTATGTACTGATTTGATTTCGAAATCGTTAGGAAAAATATATTTTAAAAATAATTTATATGCTATCTTTGGATTGATAATAGATGATGAGGCTGCTAAATCAATAAGTATTTTTAATGGTGGATTTATAGTAATAAGATGTGCTAAGTTCGGTGGATCTCCAATAATATTTATATTTATTATTTCTCTTTTATTTGATCCAAGTCTTGGGGAAAATTTTGGGGATTATTAATTTCATCGTTTTCATTTTCAATAACTTCTTTATTTATTAAAGTCGGCTCTTCTTGGCGATTTACTTTATTTTGTTGTTCTTTTTGATAATGTAATTCTTCAAAAGTAAAATTTGGAGGTTTGGTGCTTTTGAAAAAATTAGCTCCACTTGACGTAAAATTATTTGGCGACGCAAAATTGTTAGTTCTATTTACGGGATTACTTACGTTTGGTTTACTACTATTTCTAGTATTGATCGACATCGGTATAGGTTGATAATTTTCTTATCGGAATGAATTATTTTGATTGTTATTATTTCTTCCAAAATTATTTCTGAAATTAAATGGGGTAAATTTAGAAGGTGCTTGGACTTCAACAAGTCGTTGTTGAAATAAATTTGTGTTTACTAAAGTTTTAACTCTTAGCTAGATACCCTATTTGGGGGGGGGGGGGGGGTCGCTGAAGTCCCTAATGAAAATTCAGTTATAAAAACAATTCTATTTAATATTTTTGCTTAAAATTTTTTTGATTATGTTTCAATACATCCTATTTAAGATAAAACCTTTAGTGGAACAATTTTTTTTATTTAAGACATTTAAAGAATGGAAAACTGAAGAAAATTTTTAATTTACGAAAATTAGGATAACCGGTGGGGTCTTGAAGACCCTACGTATCCAGCTAAGGGTTAAATGTATTATTTTTTTAATTTCCGGCTGTATTAAAAATATTTGGTTTTGGTTTAGTTTTACGATGTCGCATAAAAGTAAGGAAACTCATTTGTTGTTCATGATTGTCATATCTTCAAAATTTTGGTAAACAGTCTTCAAGGTAATTTAATTCGAAATGTATTAAATGCGTATTTAATTCCATTAATAAGTACAGTTTTTGCAACATTTTCATAAAATGTATTTTTCATGGTAATGAAATTCACGTCTTGATTGTTTAATTGTATATGTTCTTCTATTTTATATAAGCGTTGGCATAGTTTTATATGTCTGGTTTGATTGTTGATAGCAAATGCTAAGTTTATTTAATAACAATTCTTCTTAGCTAGGATCACTGTATCTATTAACTAAGAGTGTTTTGCACACGGTCCAAGATACCGGATTATTTTCAATGACTAAGTCTAATGCTCCTCCACTAATTTGTTATTTAATTAAAGCGAATAACGCTTTATTGATTACCGGATCTGCGATAGCCAAACTTGCAGCAAATTTATCACATTGTTGTATGAAATGAGATAAAATTCTAGTACCGCCTTCGTATTAAGGAATTGCTTTGCCCCAAATTGATAACATCAATTTAAATTTCTCTACTGTAATTTGATTTTCAGCCATTTTGTATGTGTAATTTGTATACTTATATTTCACTTGTACAATAATCAATCGTTTTCTAGGTGGGGTAATGTAGGCAGAAAATTTCAAGGACTTACTTTTCTTTGATGATTTCTAGATGAATCTTTGCTTGAAGGTGGACTCCATTTGCAGTAAATTGTGTGGATTCTGCGTTGATGGGGTTGAAACACCATCTGCTCCTTGTTGATGATTTTCGTCTCAAAGTTGGAGGAGAATCTGAATTCGACAGTCTCGCAGTATCCTGTCCGCAGCGCCTGTTAAGTTACAAGTTCCGTAGATAAGGTGAATCACAAATATAACAGAAATGATTTTGTATTGATGTCTTTACAGGTTGGAAGTCCGAAAGAGATTGACGCTTCTATCAAGGTAATTAACAATTCGCATTTGTAATCCACAAGTAATCGATAAAAATTTCTTATGACACGAGACGATCGATATACAGAAGGCTACTATATAACTCGTGCCGGCAAACAGCACACACATAAAATTGCTCGCGCAGGAGCACCAAATACAATTACGATTTGATGTAATATATTAATATTTGGCGATGACGATCATTCATAGGTGAGTCGCGCCGTTGCCACTCAGCCGAGCCGCGATCCGTTGGCTGCTTCTCCCGAACCTATAACAGAGGAAACGAGCTTCAGATATAGTTAATAATTTAACTATGTCTCTTTCTCATTTCGCTGCTGCTAGGCTGGGAGGCACAGCAACAATTATCTGTTACAATGTAGATGTAGTAATCAATGCTATTTTTCTTCTTGTGCCTTGTTCTTTTTCTGTGTTTAGGGCCATATTGTATTGGCGTGTTATGTGCTTAAGTAAGTATTTATGTTTTACCCTTGCTATAACTTCTGCTTAAAGACAGTCGTGTTGTTATGGATAAAAACGATTTCATTTAGTTTTATTTTATATATTCGAGACTTTTCAAGTGTACATACAACATTAAAAAAAATGCAGAAACAGAAAAATATTATTCTTATGTCAGATAAGTCTTTTAACTTTCTAGATATGATTAATATATCTTACATTTCTGTAATATTTAAATTGATACTTTGTGTAAATATTTTTCTAGGTTTTAGTAATTAGGAGACTGTTTGATCTAATGAAGAAGATAGTAATTGTCAAACTAAAGAAAAAAGTGGATTATCAGAAAATCTTATTTTAAGTATGCTATGTTTAACTCTAGTATCTATTACATGGTACATTGGCATTCTTCATGTGTTTCTTTTATTAAGTAATATTTTCTAGATATATTTTAGATTATTTTTTCTAAAAGATTCATTTAGTTTTTTTATTAATATCATTTACAGTGTTAAAATAATAAAATGATAATTTTTGCTGTAGTTTTTCTATTATTGATAAACATAGCTTATTACAATATTAATTAAGTAATTTATTATATATTTAATTTTTTAATCATAATTATAGTTCTAATAATTTGTAAATTTATGTATTTAATACTAAGTAATTATCACCTAATTAAATAAATAAAAGTAGCAAAAGAAATAGGTATATATTGAGGAAATAGGTGTGTTAGAATTGTATAAACTGAAATTTTGGATTTTTCGTATTTTATGAAATCAGTATTATGAAGTTATCATTGAGGCGTGTTTAACAATATTTACTTTATCAAGTACTCCTACATACAGAGTATTATTCTCTGTAAATAACCATGTTATTTATCTTAATTTTCTAAATTGAAAATACTTATGCTTTACGCCTATTGCCATGAAAAACATTATTTTTAATTATAATACTACCAAAATAACGAGTGCTTCGAAATTATAATCTATATTTTTAGTTTACAATTATAAGTATTATATTTTATTCAGCGCTTTATAAATTTTCCTATACTCATCAACTATTTTGAATAATTATTTTTCTGGTTTAATTATATATTTCTAGCAGAAATATGCTAATAATAGAGAATAATTTATTGTTTAAATAATAATATTAATATATCACTTTGAGCTTTGAGAGATATAAATATTTCATGTAAAGTTGGAAAATCGTTCGTAAATGTAGTTTTTTAAGGAGTTGTTGGAAATTGATCTTCAGCGAACCAAGTTGTTGCTAGTAATATTAGTTGATTGGATAGTCGACTTTTCGGAGGATATCCTACCTCCCTTTTCAAGACTTTGTAAACAATATTAACACGTTTACATGGTTACGCAATAAAAAATTTTTTGTAGTCATCGTTGTTTTAACGTCACAACAACGATGACTACAAAACAAAATTTTATTGCGTAACCATGTAAACGTGTTAATATTGTTTATAAAGTCTTGAAAAGGGACGTAGGATATCCTTCGAAAAGTCGGCTATCAAATAAACTAATATTACTAGCAACAACTTGGTTCGTTGACGATCAATTTTCAACAACTCCTTAAAAAAAATATGAATATTTCGGCTTCAAAATTAGATTTTGTTTAAAGTGGAATTCCAGACAGACTAGTCAAAAAAATACATTTTGGGACCATGGACTGATGGAAAAATTTGTTTTGAAGGATGCAAAATTAAATTCTAAAGTGCACAGAAAAACCATCTTGTGGTCAAAAGTATAAGGCATTCGGACTGAATACCTATATATTGCATATATGGGAATCACCTAAACTGTTTTGGAGCAGCGCGCGAGCGCTAAATTCTGGTGTTTTTAACTCATTCTGGCGGTACGAAAATGTACTTAAAAAAAGTTTGACATATGATTTCAACGTATTATTTCCTTAGCTTTTGAGCGGTGTTGTCAAGTTTTCTGAAATTTTTCACTTTCTTATTAAAAAAATACAAAACTTGTTATATCTCAAAAACGGTATTTTTTGTGCCGTTTTTGAGATATAACGTACTGCCCGCACAGTACTGCCCGCGCGAGTATGCGAGGTGCTCACGCCGATGTTTGAACTTTGGTTTACTGCAACTCTCATCTTTATTTCCTTTTTTTTTGTATAAAATAAAAGAAACTGCTGCCAATTCATTGGCACGTAGCTTCCTCAAGATTAATTTATTGTTCAAATGGTTGATTATCACGAAAATGGTAGTTTATTTACATAATTCTACTGGATATACTGACATTTTACAATTTTTTTGAGTCGCCAAGTGAACAAAAAGCTTCTGCTAAATGTTTTTAACAATGTAGGATACATAATTGCAATAAATGTGCATAATATTGCATATATATTGCAATAGATAAAGCTAAAATGTCATTACAGTGACATGATGCCTAAGAGAGTCTTATTTTTAAACATGCCGTTGGGTTTCGGAAACGCAAATAGGGCTTTGACTAAACTATCGGAATTTCGAAAGGAGATGAGTATCGACAATTTTCTCTAGAAAAATCTCTTACAAATATAATTTTATAAACTTTTTTTGCTCTATTATTTTAAATATTAGAGTTAGCGTATTTTGAATTTCCCGCCTATTTTAGGCCAGTGAACTGTCAATTCATCACGTGACCGATCTGAGTCAATGATTTTGAGCTTCTGTCGATCCAATTCGAATTTTAAACAAACTTTGGAATTTGCAGTACCACTGTAATGGTATTTTTTTTAAACAATTTGTTGTGATAGAATAATAATGTCATTACCGTGGACCTAGAAATAACGTGGTAAGAAAATATTATTTATTACCTAAATGAAGTAAAAACATTGAAAATGTAAATTAAAATAAGTGTATGAGAGGGAATTTGTTTATTTATCAAGCTCGTGTTGTAATATAAGATTTAGTGGGAAAATGTTATTACCGTGGATGTCATTAACGTGCTACATTTTTTTATAATTTCTACTTTACAATCAAATAATTTGGTTTACAAGAGTCTTATCTTAAGTTTTAAGAAAGAAAATAAAACTGCAGAAAATAAGGTTTGATTTGCTTTTTTCAGAATTAAAAAATATTAATCTGGTCCAAAGTTATGGTAGTTTGAATTAAAACAACAAAATATCACCTAAATTCGGTATTCTCCGTAGGCGACCTTGGAGATTAGGTTAGGTTCTAATTCGTAGTTTACAGATTACACTTTTAGTTTATAAAATTCTTTCGACTTCTAAGTTTTCCACCATTCTTCTGTCTTCAAATAATGGGGGAAGATTAAAAAATCCAAAGAGTTTTATTAACTGAAAGTGTAATTTGCAAACTACGAAATGGAACCTATAACCTATATTCCGAAGTCGCGTTATTAAATTCAAACTGCGATAAGTTTTGACCAGATTAATATTTTTCAATTCTAGAAAATGGAAATTAAAACTTGTTATGTCTAGTTTGAATTTCTTTGTTGAAACGTAAGATGAGACAGTTGTAAATAAATATATTTAGGTATGAGTAATCGGAAGCAGTAATTACTGTGCTGCTATCAAACAGTAATTTGCACACCAAATAATTTTAATAGCATCTGTAGTAGTTTCCGAATAAATTACGTTTCATTATAGTCAAGTTGACAAAAAGCAGCTATTATTTACCCCCAAAACGATTTTTTTATACGGTCAGTTTTTAACGTCAAAAACTACCATTTTCGTGACAATCAGCCATATATATATATATATATATATATATATATATATATATATATATAGTTGTAATCCGGAAATGGAATATTATGTATAGTATTTGCTGACTCTATTTTTAACAAATAAAAATGATTTAATAATTCACTTCTATAATTCAAGCAGTATTGAGTTTATAACAAAGTGTAAGTTTAAACTCTGATTAAATTTAAAATATATATACTATCAATTTTGCTTTAAAAGTAGTATAGTAAACCGAAAAAATTCTATAAGAAGATATTCAGAATTTCAAACAAAAAATATATAGAAATAAAACGATTGTGGTTTATCCAACGGTCAATATAGCCTACATAAACTAGCTGGATTATACAATTTAATTATTTTAAAATTTTTTAATCGAACTTTTTTGTAACTATACTTATGTAGACGCACTTTCATCAGAATATATTTCACAAGAATTTGCTGAAAAGAAATGTAAAAATTATAGCTTGGCTATAGCTTAAAATTATGAAATTCATTTATGTAGAACTTATTGTAAGCAACAATTTAATAATCCCGTGTTTTTTTAAAGAAACAAATAAGTTATATAAATTTTAATTTTTGCAACTTATTTAAGCGTTTAAGTGCTTTCACCAAACATGATGTGACTGTTTTAAGTAATGTTAAAAGTAAATTTTTAATAAATTTACATCGTTTATTTGTATACAAAATATAATAATAATAATATAATAATAAATATATTTTTTTCGTAAACAAGCAAGTCTAAAAGTTTCAATGAAAAATTTCTGAAACCACTTCTTGTATTTGTATTTTTAAGTCTGAGTATTGCATAAAAATATATGATTTTTCTTCCCTGGTTAAAAAAAGTTATTTAATTCATCTTACACAATAATACTAAACAATTAAAAGTATTTCTTATTTTGTAAATCTTTAAATTGTACGTAATATAAATATACAATCAATGTGTTAAAAATGAAACTTTCTCCTTAAAAATGTGTTACGTTAGAAAATATTGTATTTTTATCTTTCTTGTTTGCGCGTGCGTGCGTGCGTGCGCGCGCGCGCGCGCGCGTGTGTGTGTGTGTGTGTGTGTGTGTGTGCGTGTGTGTGTGTGTGTGTGTGCGTGTGTGTGTGTGTGTGTATGCGCCCTTGCAAGATCGAATGATCAGGATTGACAAATAAGGTTACAGGATTTCAAAACGCGTTCTAAACGATATTTTTGATGCACTGACTCTAAGTTTGAAGTCAAAATTACTCCATCGATCAGAAGCATACAAAAAATTACAATATTCATTATTTTCATAAAAATATTATAAGAAAAGGATACCAATTATATTTTGAGAAAGCATTCTGCTATAGCAGTTAGAGCTTTTTAAATTTCACTTTTATTGGAGAACACTGACGTTAATAAAATTATTATTTATTGTTGCTTATGATTTTCATTCGAGAAAAGAAATTGAGTAATATCAACAAAAGTTTAATAATTGATTAAATTAAAAATTTAGTCAAATAAAGAAAAATTAAATTAGTTTGTTAAAAGCTTTCCAATTAAATATAAATTGTCATTTCAGTATATATATTTAACGAATGAAAATTCAAGACATCATACAATGTTCCCATCAATAAAAAAATGCTAAAAAACCACATAATACAGTGTTCATAAAAATATAAAAAGCCAATAAATTCCACCAAAAAGATACATTTTGATTAGAAGCAAAAATTCCATCGAACGTGAATCATATCCAAACATATATCG
>JAPYZB010001799.1:0-13439 GCA_030522745.1 Eupelmus kiefferi | reverse complement strand
GTTACGCTTTTACACAAAATTTGTGTATTTAATTTTCCTCGATCACGTATAGACACAAATTTTGTGTAAATCCGTGATCCTATTTTCAACTGTGTGGATGTTGGGTGTTTGGATGCGGGATGGGTGATGTTTTGGAGCAACAATTGCTATTTTATATCGACGTGTTATACGAAGACTAACATCACTTTTTTTGTATAAACGAAAATTAATATTTTTAAGTTTATCATGCGCGAGAGTAGCACCTTTAGTCTTTCTTAGACGAAAACTAGCACTTTTAACCTTTAGAAAAAAAGACCAGCACTTTTAATCTTTGTAGGACGAAAACTAGCACTTTCAAATTGCGGAAATTACAAAAAACTTATAAACTTTTGAAATACGTAGTTAACTAAAACCACGAAAAATCAAAAGTATTATTTTTCGTCTACAAGAACGCAAAAGTGTTACTTTTCACCTACAAGAAGACAAAAGTGTTAGATTTTGTTCAAAAGAAGTTGAAAGAGCTACTTTTCGTCCATAAAAAGTCAAAAGAGTGCTAGTTTTCGTAAGAAATTTTAAAGGTGCTCATTTTTGTATGAAATTTTGAAAGTGCTGATTTTTGTATGGCACGTCGATAATAAATGAATAAATAGGTAGATTTTATTGTTTATCGACGTTTTAATCTAATATAATTCAAGATATTAAATAGAATTTTAAGACATAGACATTATGTGCATTAAACTATAATTAACCGAGACAGATAAATAATTTTTTGCTTATTTTTATTAGTTATAGAAATATGATATTTTATGGTTTTCATAATTTTACAAAGTACTAAATTTATGGTATAACAGTATAATCTAATTTTATACAAAATAAAATAGAGAGGAGAATGTTTTTACATATTAAATTTTTATAAATCTTCTAATAACAATTAAATAATTACTTCTCCAAAAATGTAAATATAAATTATTATTCTTAATGTTTTAAATTAATTCTGAAATCTTAAAAATTGAAAATGGCGCCAAGAACGAGTTTCGATATATCTCGACGACCGTAACGCCCCCTTTCATAAGAGTCTTCAAAGCTCAAAATTACGCGAGACTTTCGCGCCTCTTGAGCTCTGAATAGACTGGATTATTATAGTTTTTCCCGCGTGAATTGTTGTATGAAGTGCTACGGCCGCGGGAATAGTCGTACAATTTTTTATCAAGTTGAAAGACATAATGAACATTGCTGAACCTATTTTTGCACGCGAAAAAGGTTTTAGTAAGTATTAAATGTTTATGTTAACGTCTACGAATGACTTTTGTAACAATATTAGCTTTGCTTTTTATTTAATCAGCCTATACTTACTACTGATTATTGTGATTACTTGGCATCTTTGTTACTTTCTTGAATGAAAGATTTTCGTAATAATATACTTATACTTTTTATTACAGATTACTTTCAAGGTTATGATATTAAATTATTGCGTTTGAAGTGTTATGAAAAAGACGTTTACCAAGGAGTATCACCTAATACTGAAGCTGTAGATTATCAGTATCATCCAAAGGTACCAATTTTGGCTTGCAGATTTTCTTCTGTGCCGGGTCAGGAACATATACTTGCCCTTGCGAATGAAGATGGCAAAATTGCATTGCAGGACACTAATATTGATGGACCACAAGATCCATTAGAAGGAACACAGGTAATTAAATAACTATTTTAACATTTTTTTTCTATGTTAAGTTAAAATATTGAAGTTCACGGTAATAATATAAGTTATTTGTATTTGGGTTACGTTAAATTGTTATATTATTAAAATAAAACTTTACTGGAATTATAATAAAATCAATATTGTAATTATTTGAAATAGATAACTTTGATTACAACTTATATTATTTACAAATTTTTACTAAGCCAAATTCTGGTTACTGGTTACTTGATAATTCTGTTTTGAACACAAAGATATATTTTTATTTTGATGACTTAAATTTCTAACTACAATTATTTTTATAAATTTTAGGCACACAATCATGCTATATTTGATATAGCATGGATGCCACAGGAATTAAAATTAATTACAGTATCAGGAGACCGTTCAGCTGCTTTATTAGATGTTGCTTCTGATTTTAAACAATTGCAGACATTCAATGGTCATTCACATACGGTTAAATGTGCAGTTTTTCGACACGAAGACAAAGGTAAAATATAAAATAATGATCTTACTAAATATGATTTTTATACGTAAATAATCAGCAAATGAAGTAAAAATAATTTAATATTTTAATATAGCTGTATTTGCTACTGGTGCTAGAGATGGAGCTATTATGATTTGGGATACCAGAGCAAATCATACTGGTCAACCTAAGCCTGACAGTGTAATTTTCAATGCTCATCAAGTTAAAATTCCGCATTCAATAAAAAAGAGTAAAACTCCATCTCCATCAACAAAAAGTAATGCACAAAGTGTTACATCTCTTGCTTTTCAAGATGATGATACTCTGATTTCTTGCTCAGCAGGAGATGGGTATGTATAATTTTGTAAAATATTTATTTACTTTAAAAATTATTTTATATGAGTTTCTTATAAAAATATCATATTTAGGCTTATAAAAGTATGGGATCTTAGAAAAACTTATAGTGCTTATAAAAAGGATCATGTACCTAAGCATATAATGAATTATGGAGGAGAAAGTAGCACTTATAATGGTTTTACATCTTTACTAGTTTGTCCATCTGGCTTGAAATTGTATGCAAGTTGTGTTGATAAAACAATTTATGCATATAATATAGGGACCTATAGCCCACAGCCAAGTGAGTATAAATTTTATTTATAATGCTATTAGTAGATATGCATATTTAACAAATTTTTATTAACAGTTGCAGAATATTATGGGCATGGATCTAATAATACAATTTTGTCATTCTTCGTGAAAGCTTGTTTAAGTCCTGATGGAGAATATCTTATCAGCGGATCCAATGATGAAACAGCTTACATTTGGCACACAAAAAGTCCAGGAATGCCAGTGGTAAAACTTTCTGGACACAGAGATGAAGTAACTTGCACTGCTTGGTGTAATGTTGGTGACCTAAAGGTAAAATTTTTGAATTAAATCAGTTTATATTATTCCTCTACTTATATAACTTTAATACAATTTGCAATATGAAATTAAATTTTTAGATTGTTACCTGCTCAGATGATTCTTATCACAGAATATGGCGAGTAAGTCCTAAGCCAGTTGAAGAAGATGAAAAAGAAAATATTTATGGATATGCAGAACGATACGAGAGACCAGCAAATATGGTACAAAGTAAGTAATAAAAAAAAATCGAATTGAACGTAAAATATACCCTTTTACCAAAATATATTTTTATTTATTAATTATTTACTATTACATTATGTTGATAATAGAATGCAAACTAAAAAGTTCATATATATAATGTACATTTTTATTTTATTTATTTATTTACTTTTTATTATATTCATTTCTTTCGTTCTGTAGATAATACTTTTAATGTATCCTTACATCATTTTAATATGAAACATTTGATCCTACTAACGATTAATATTTACAATTATGGATAGAAGTTGTCGTTCGTAGTAGTTTGCTTAAAGATTTGGAAGGTATATTGATCTTTGACGAACAAGGATGTTGTTAGAGTTGAATTTATTTAGTCGACGTTTCGGGAGATTTACTACAACCCTTTTCAAGACTGTAGAAAAATACAATAATTAATTACAGTATTCAACTCTAGCAACATCCTTGTTCGTCAAAGATCAATATACCTTCCAAATCTTTAAATAAATATTTATAATTAATGTACTCCAAGGGTGATTCATTTTCTGAACGCGTTAAGTTTAAAATATTTTATCTAAGTATTCTTTTAATTTACATCTATAATATATGTAAAAAATGTTATAAACTCTAAGGTTAATATAATTTTTTTTTAATTTAATAAAACAGGTAACTTATCGGCCACTAGTACGCCTCGCTCAATGTTCCGAACGTCATACTACACAGACAGCAGTGGCTCTGGTAAAAGGTCGCGTTCACGTCTCTCTTCAGATTTCTGGTCATGTGAAAAACGCAAAACCGCCCTGTCTCCCATCCTCGAAAACCTAGAGTCATCTCCAAAGCGCTCGAACTTAGACACCCGCGCGGCACGGAAGCTGCACTTCGGTCCAACCGCTGAGGCTGAATTGCAGAGCCCAACGAAAAATGAAATTAAGGTGACGCCAAGCTCCTCCTTAACGACACCGTTTTCACCGACTTCGGGCCTGCCAAACTTCGTTATTGACGGGACGGCACCGCATCTGCTTGCCAACTCACCGATGAAAAATACTAAAGGGGACGTCGATTGGCTCACGAAAATCCGAAAGAGAAAGAGCGCTGAAAAAACCGGATGCGACAAGATTAATGAAGATTTATCGAGTCCGAAAAATCGCAAAACACCATCAAGGAGAGTGAACAGACTGAGGTTGGTAGAGCTTAAGAAAACGCCCAAAAGCTCAAACATTTTTGTGCCGACGATTACAAATTTTTATAGTAATGTAAGTACGTGTAGCCCGAAAGCACCGCCACCTTGTTCGACTTAAGAGTAGTATGCTGTACGGAATTGTGTAAAACTCAGAAGTACTTCTCTTTTATAGTTAATTTTTCTTAAATAACTTTCCAAAAATTATAGTATATGATAAATTTATAAAGAATTTAAGGCTTAGTTTGTTTAATGTTTTAAAGAATGTCGATTGCAATCTTTAACAGTTACTATTCGGAGTATTTTTTCTAAAAAAAAAAAGTTGCAAAATGTGATACAAATATTAGCGTACTATAATATGTAATGTCATAATAGTTTTTGTAAAACATAAGCTCTCACGATGTATTTTTAAGAAAATATGCTTGTATATGTTCATTGTACTATATCATTGTCATTTTTATTTTAAAATTAGTAAATAATTTAAATTTTTATATATATACATACGTATATACAAGTTACAAAATGCAGGACTGATATTCCATAATAAAACTATATTTTCAATAAATATAGCGTAGCTTAATAAACAATTCTATTAATTAAATAAAATTTTATGTAAATATTAAGGTTAAACAAAAAATTTGTGTATGTAAATCTAATACATGTACCGTACATGTAACAGTTTAGAATTTTATTTATCACTTGCGTGCCTTTACTTTATATTTTATACTTTAATAAACAGTATTCATTTATATTGTCTTTTATTTTTATTCAATAGTATATCATCCCATTGTATTGGAATAATTTTTTTAAACTAATTTTATTTTACTATGATAACAAGAATGTACAAAAGATAGTATAAGGATTATGCTAATTAAAATATTTAAATTATTTTATTCTAACTTTAACGAGTATGGCCACTTATTTTTCTGGAAAAGCGCGTATAAAGTGCCAAATTATTTCCGAAAATCTCAAGAAGGAAAACAATTATTATTATTTTCTTGCTTGGCCATTATTTTCCTGCTAGCAGTCATTATCCTGCTAGTATTTTTATTAAAAAAATTATTGAAAAATTAAAATAAAAACAAATAAGCGATCACAGTTAATGTGGGAATATAGTACATTCTGCATGCACCTCGAGAGTAAATTCAATTAATCCCCCGCGTAATTATTGCCCTCGCTTCGCTTAGGCAGTAAACCACCCTCGACAATAATTTGCGACTTTACTCCCTCGGTGCATAATGTACTATTACCGTATAACTATAATTATTTCGTTTTTATTCATCAATTTTTTAAAAATCGTAGTAATAGTATATTACATACCTAGGCCAGTAAAATAAGAAAAGCCTCAGATCACAGGTTTGTCAACCTCGGCCGACAATTTCATGTGATCTGAGACATTTCTTATTTTACTGGCCTAGGTATGTAATACACTATTAAATGAATTTATTTAAAATAAGGGCATAAAATATGATTTTTGTTTATACATATAAAAACACGCTTTTGCGTGCAGCAAAATTTAATTTACATAAAAAAAAACTTAAAATTAAATTATTACTGAATAATATAATTTGTAATTTCTGATAATACTTTCTCAGTTGTTTTTAAATTATTAAATATTATTAAAAATTACTTTAATGGTATATCAAATATTTTATGAATAACTTTTTAATTTTTTATAAATTTATTTCAAATTTTGTTTACATAAATTTTTATATTTCTTATATTTTTTGAAACAATAGTTACATTACAGATAATGTAAATAAAATATTATTTGAATAAATAATATAAATAAAGTATTGTTTGTAATAGGAAATAAAAAATGCTTAAATTTTTGGTAGAAACGTTTATTACATCGAATCTCAATGATTACACGTACAACATTGTCAAACGTGAAGTGATTTAGCAGTGTTAGGTGAATGTAAGTTGACGCATAATAAATAAATACTTTCTAAACAGGTGAATTCGACAACAGTATGCATTTTCTTCTTTGAAAGTCTGTACTTTCGACAATGTAAGTACGATACATTTATGTAGTTCACGTTACAGTTCGATTCAACTTGACGTTAAATTAACTACAAACTTATTATTAGAACTAAAACAAAGTAATTTATATTCACAGAAAATTTTCGTTGAATTTAAAATAAACATATTTATATACAATATTTCATACAAATTAGAGCTTCATTAATTACGATGCACCTAAATTCAATAAATTATATTTAATTTTTTGATAAACTATTTTAACCAATTAATTTGAGTTTCACAATTATATTACTATTATTTACATTAAATTTCGCTGAAAACATTTTCTGTTAATAACAGACAATAAAAATTTTAGTACTTTAATTAATGATCAATTTTGTTAGCATTCATACAAAACAAACATTTAGTTAATTTAGATTGAAGGACAACATTAAAATCTAATGTAATTGCATTTTCTATTCATATAGCTGATAATTACAAATTAATTAATTATACCAAAAACGACATATAGGTGAAAATTGAATCGGACTGTAAAGCTTTATTACACTATAATAAGGAGCTCTATCGAAAAGATTTTTATTTTACAACAGAAAGAAAGTGAAGCATCGACGCATGGAATTCATACAGACTCCGATCCTTATGCGGAAAAGACGAACATATAAGTACATAAAAAATAGGATAGCTGCGGTAATAGACCTTCGAATGAATGAAAGTTATAGTCGCAATTATCAAAATATCTCATCTAAAAATACAAGAATTATAAATTAATAAGGCTAGTATATTACCGTCTCACTTAAATAACTCGCGCTTAAACCTATAAATATATTTATATTTATATCTCATACACATGGAAATGACGGATAAGACCTTAAATACTAGTGACTATTATGCGATAAAATCTCGCTTTTTTGTATAAAAAATAACATGAATAGTCTCAAAAAACTCGCCGTTGTTGACGACATAAAAATGGTTTCCGAACTTGCTTTTTCCAAAGTTTTCCCTCGATTCTTTTTTCCTTTTTTTCTTTTTTTTTTGATTAAAAGAATTTCGTTCCTTTATTTGTATTATCGAACGTATAATAAGTAGAGAGTCATCGGCTTCTTTATCCAGTAAACGAAAACAAATATGCATAGTATATTCTCCAGTTTATATTCCTTTATATCCCGTTTAGTTTTAATCCTTTTTAGTTTTAAACAACAAGCATTTACAAGTAATATCCATCTATAATAATTCGTTTGGAAATCCGAATGAATTTTATCATTATCTTCATTCGACCTTATTTTTTTTATTAAATTCTATATTTTATAAAGTGATTTTTAAAATTTCCTACAATAAACTTTTATTCCATTTTCATATCATTAATTAAGTATTTTATATTTTTAACAGCAAATATAATGCTTCATATACTTTAGAATATAATATATCCTTTTATACATATATTTCTCATATTTACTATATATATATTGTAAGTAATAAAGTTTGTTGATTACTCTGGGATATGTTGTTATTATATTCTCTGATATGCGAGAAAATATAAAAGGAGCTTTTAAGTATATAATTTGCACCTGGTGACCGCGGTTATCATTTTTGTTTACTGGATATTATTATACACTTTAATAGTCGAATAAACATAGCGCGCACATAAAAAACATGGTTTGCTTGTGTGAATCACAGAAAGTCCCTTAACTTCATTTTTCAGTTCACTTCTCTTTCGTACTGAGAAACAAAACAGTCGCTTTGCAATAATTGATTGTTTATATTTTCTCATTTTAAGTAGTATCTAAGAACACATTTTGATTCTTCGTTTTGCGGAACGTCTTTCATCACTGTATAAAAGCGAAGTACACAAACTGGAAACTGTTTAGGCGTACATTTTTAAAAAATTTACAGTATATAATAGTCGTATGAAAGTATGCAATTTTAAGTGTAAATTTTTTTGGCTTAATATAATGATTGGCGTTCTATTAAAAAAGTGATTAGATAATTTACTGATGATTCATCCTAATTTGACGAGATGAAAATCCACTTTGGAAATTCGCATTGAAATTAATAATGATAGTTTTCGTGAAATCTTAAATTAATCGCTTCAGAATATTCGACCAATATCGTTCTTCATGGGTGTATTTTACATATAACTATTTATTATTAAAATTCTTATAATATTCCACAAAAACAGTATCAACAAAGTTTACTTTTCAGTTTAATACATCTTTATAGGTCGATCAGAATACAAATTTATTTTTTCAGATTACGCGAAAAAAATTATATACTTTTAATAATTTATTATATATATACAATTATATATCGGTTTCATTATTTAATACAGAAAATCCTGTAAAATTTGCATATATGTTTGTATATGCGATTCCGTTGATTCTTTGACGAATTAAGAAAATCCATATCTATATTTATTCAAAATCATTTCGAGGCATAAATTAAATACAGATATGCGACCTTTTTAAATAAATACGTATAAGTACACACACATGGAAAATTATACTACCACACAAGAATTATTTGCACATAATTTTTTTCGCGATGTTCCAGCATAAATGCTTAAACAAGTTCTTAGAAACTGGGTCAAGATTCATTGTATCACAAAATTTTGGAAAATGCAATTTGTTAACTACTTTTTTATTTGAATGCGTGGTCGATACATATTTTTAGTATTTAATAAGAGCGTTGAATAAGAAAAAATTTAGATAGTGAAAAAAATAATCTTTGACGAATGAAGCTGTTTATTTTATAACTTAGCGTTTTATTATGACTGAAACATTACTATCAGCGTTACGAGAAGTTTCTTAACTCCCCTTTTTTTCCGGATTAGTATGTACAGACTATAAATTAAAACGCTCTTTAATACTTAAAAGTATTATTTCTAACGTTTGGAAAAAATAAGTAAATAAACGAATCGCTTGTAACATGAAAATACTAACATGAAAATGAAAATTTCACTTAAGCGGATCTTTTTGTATCAAAACGAAGTCCGCTCGCTAGATTATTGGCAAATTCTATCTATAAGAAGATTTCTTCTTTTGAAAAGAAAACAAATTTTCTTCTTTATGCCAAGAAAATTTTTATTATAATATAATTAAAAATTGTTTTCCACTAGCATGAAGTGATTTTTATTTGCGATTAGTGATTCTTTTGTCAATATAAGTTATGTTCATGAAAACTAATCAGAATTTTTTCAAACACGTTTATGTTTTTTAAAGAAATATTTTATTAATGATAATATTTTGTTGTATTTATAAACCTACACTGAATATAAACCCAATTTGATTGAAGTCCAATACTTTTACATAGAAACTGTAATTTAAACACGTTTGTATAAATTTGTAAACTAGTTTATTTTAACAGTTTACTATTTTTTTTTAGTCAATGATTAGTTAATCTATTTTTTTTGTAATTTATTTAATCAGTCTCAATTGAGGAACTAGCAGAAGATCTATTGAATTTGAATCAACTGATTTAAAACAATATTATCTCTGTGGCAGTATTTAGATTTGTGAAAATGCTATTTTGTTCAATGTTGTTCAATGAAAATTTATTAATATAAGGAAACTATGCTATTTCTTTATGATTTATAACTAATTTGATGAATTTTACAATACACGCTAATGAATCTTAAATAAATATTAAATAATGAATATTGATGGAGATTCGGCCTTAAAGAAATCCAAGCAATATACAAATTCCGACATCACGAAAATCATATAAAAACGAGTACATCCTTACAGTCATGCAAAAGTATCCTAGAACCCGTAAAGCCTAGCTAATCCGGCATCCAAATACAAAAAATCATGTAACGACCATAACCGGAAATGCACTCTCCAAACTTTCTCATCAACAAAATCGCCATTCCCATCTTGCTCAACGAATCAATGAAAAAATCTCTCAACGGTCAGAGTAAAACGAGACTTAGTTCAGACTGAAATCTTACGACTGCTCGTGACTGTTAGCCTCCTTGTTAAGTAACTGTTCGGTGTTGGCGTTGTTGGCAGCGTTATGTATCTCCTGCTCCTTGAGTCGCTGGCGCTTGTTCTTGTTGCGTTTGTGCATGCAACAAATGGCGACGCAGATGCAGAACATGAAGGCCCCGAGGCAGGAGGCGATCCAGATCCAGGTGCTGCGGGCCTTCTGGGCCTCGGCCTGTTTGCGCAGCGACTGTACGCAGCTAGAGTGCAGGCTAATGGTCCGGTTTGAGAAGCTCGGGACTGAGCATTGTTCGCGCAGCGTAACTGGGCAGTCCAGCTTGAAGTACAGCTGGAAGTGAGTGAAGGCGAAGGTAAGATTTTGTAAAATCATTTTAGCAAATAAAACCAACTTCTTATTAAACGATAATAACATTTCCATAACTTTTTATTGCCATTATTTTTTATTACACTGCTTAAAAACAAAAATTATTTTCTTAACAAATAAATATTTTTATATAAATAATCACTATTATACTTTAGGATATTGAATAGTGGCCTCTATTAATTCCTATATCTCCGTATTATAAAAACTAACTGTAAGTGAATTCGCGTGAATATTTAACATTAACATTTTACGTGAAAAATTATTGTTAAAGTGATTCGACTTTTTACTTATGAATTTAATTTTTAAATTTTTAATCTTCTTAATTATAATTTTATACATAGGTTAATAGTGAACAATTTTGAAGACACAAGATGTAACTTTTATGAAATGTAGTTTAAAAGGTAAAAGAAATAGTTTATTCAATTATTAATCTCAACCTTACTTAATAACTAATTTTGAAAGGAGAATATTTACTGATAAGGCGTCAATTTAGATAATTATACTAAAATAATTCCCTTTTTAGAACTTATTAAGATATGAGAACTAAAGCAAATTAATACCGGAGAAATAAAGAAAGTCATAAGCAGACTAAAGACACATTTATGATAATGAATTATTTTAATTTCATTTTCTTGACTATTTTCATAAAAATAAATATGGCTCTAGTTTTATTCAACAGTTAAATTGGTTTATGAATCATTTTAGCTTCAATCTATTATTTGTAAACGCTGAGTCAAGATGTTAATATTATTTGAATTTTTATAAGCTATAAATACAAGGATTGATTGATTGGCAGAGCCAGGCCACTGTTGTTAGTTGATCTTTCGATAATTTTTATATATTTAAGCCCGTTTTTCAATTCGTAACCCAACCATTTTGATGTATATTCGTAATCCATAACGGAGACTGTGTGAATATACTAAATCTTCAAAATGATTGATGTATTATACTTGTCCAGCGCCGTAATCTCTCTTAAAATATCAAAATGAAAAAAGCTTTTATTCTAGTGCGCTTTTCCTTTACAATCTTTTTAACGCATTTTAAAAAGTTTGTATTTTTGTTAACAGTAAAAATAAAAAACAAACACATATTTAATTGGCTAAATTAAAAAAAAGTAACAGAATATTTAAAAATAAACTAAAGATAATATAAATAAACTAAAGTTATGAGATTAAAGAAATTTTGTTTAAATTTTAATGTAATTGATCATAAAAAATACATTTATATAATAATGTTGTAAAAATTATTAGGTTCTTGGAGAAGCATCTTAAAGACAACTCCCACAGCGCCCATCGCTCTTTTATAAAATGGATCCAGGAACGCAGATGCAATATATAACACTAGAAACAATTTTCAAGCTTTTTGAGTAGAGGAAATAAAAAAGATAAGCTTTTGTTGCTCGATCACGTACGTAATATAAAAAATTAGTTTCCAAACAGCTGGTTTTAAGAAAATTTTTAATAATTTTTTTTTATTTGCTTTTAAATTTATTTAAAGAAACAAATACTTACATTGCCTTTCTTTTTAATCTTTTTAAAGAGTTACTACTGTCAAATAAATAAGATATCAATTCTAAATTAAATTTATAACTTTTGCTGCTTCAGTGCAGCGCTAGGCGAAATAAGTAAAAATCAATAATACATTAGGAAACCATAATTTTTTTTGTATCATATATAATCGTGCGCACGCAACTTATCGACCGATCACGCGGCGAATAAAGTACAACGACCAAGTCGTAATCTTTTTACAGAGGGAGATAATAATTTTATAGTTTTGTACATTTCCCTGCATAATGTAGATAAGACGTTGAAGAACGACTAACCCGTTTCGTCTGCATTCAACATTATATTCTTCATTTCGACAAAAATATAATCTTGCTACTGAATTGTTCTTTAAAGTAAGATTTGTTTTTAAATTAAGCTAACTGAAAAAATGTAATTATTCAAAAAATTTACAGATAATTATATTATTTCGTGAAGGCGATAATTTTAAAAGTTCAACAAAAATTTTTCTTTATCACCGAAATTTTTAGTTTTGTGATAAACTAGCTTAGTTTTCTATTGATTTTAGCAAAATATTTTAACTAATGTAGCAAATTTTATTTACGTGTACGGATTAGTTAGTTCTCCGACATGCCACATTGCTTTCTGTTTTTAATTCAATTTTGTACTCTCGGTAACAATGTATTTTCTTAAAATTTTTAGGTGGTAATCTTTTTATCTACCTATTATAGAAAAAGCTCTCTCTCTCCTCTTTTGTAAAAACAGTTTAAAAATACAAAACAAAATTTTTATGGCCTATAAATTAAATTTTAACGAAAATTAAAAAATCTATTCTTTGGTTATACGGAATAACAATTTAAAAATACTTTTTTGTTTTCGAAATATCGAGGTTTTCATATTCATATAGATACCGAAGATAAAATTTAATACGGTTTGATTTTATAGTTTTTTATTTAATATTTCGATCATAAAAATGCCCGGTTGAATTAGTTTATTTTATCCGAGGAAATCGATAAAGTAATTTAAATTAAGTCGTTCTTCCATCAACCGCGACCTCAAAAAAACAATAGCCTGATTTTTCTATTTTATAAACATTGATATTTTATTAAAACATTTCATACACTGAAAAAAATCTCTAGCTAAAGAAACTATAGTTTTGATTCGTTGGGTTAGCATTCCGCATTTAGATGTTATAACCTTACAAACAGCTGACGC
>JAPYZB010001798.1:0-13441 GCA_030522745.1 Eupelmus kiefferi | reverse complement strand
CCCCCCCCACAGTAGGAGCTGCATCTGTTGGCGTGTTGTGCTGCTGCTGCTGCTGCTCTGCGCCACAACCTACTCTCGCGCTGCTGTTGTGCTGTTGCTGCTGCTGCTCTCTCTCTCTCTCTTTTCAACATTGTCAAGTGTATGTGTCCAAGTAAGTAAGTGCGCGGATGTTGTCAGGCCACGACGACGAAAAGCCCCGTTGATTAATAATCGTCTGGCTGTCCTCGCGACTCTGGCATGTGTCTTAGCCAGCTACATAGCTCGGGATATACTTTCACGCGAGCGATTTAACATCGGGCTCGCGCTAACAGTCCCTCCGTGCTCTGTATCTCTGGCGATCGTTCTGCGCGCTGCGCACTGTCCGCCTCTCTCTCTCTCTTTCTCGCTCTCTCGCTCTCTCAATTACGACGTAATCGCCGTTTTTTCGATCTCTCCGCTATGCTGGCGCGCGCGAGAGAACGAGCCAGCAGACAGAGATGGAAAGAGAAAGAAGCGAGAGGGAGAGAGAGAGAGAAAGACACTGGGAGGATCTAGCGATATTATGCGTATAGGGGCGAGCACCAGCGATAAAGACCTCTCTCTCTGGCGAATTCGGAGCAACCGTCGCTGACTGTCTGGTCGCTCGCGCGCCTGAGTATATGTATACGGAATAACAGAGCGCGATTTCCGAGCTTAACGGAACCAAGCTTGACAACGGCTGGAAACGCGATTTTTCGTTGTATAGAGCCGATATGTATCCGCTGACGCGCGTCACGCTGTATACGCGGAAAGGAGCTAGGTACTTTTCCGCTTTGACGTTCCGATACGTGATTCACTCGCGCGCGCACACGACGGCTCTCTCTCACTCTCATCATGCGAAAAAGAACAGATTAGGGCTTGCTCATTTATATACGCTCGCGCATGTATATAGAGTAACACGCGCAAATTTCTCAACGTCTCGCCTCTCTCTGTATACGTCTGCGTGTATATATAGGTGATACGCCTCATTCGGAGCGCGCGTCTTGCTCGAGGCATTGTCTTGTTTTTCTTCTTTCCTCGGCTCTTTTTTCCTCCCTCTCTCTTGCTCGCGCGCGGTTCGGCTACCTTATGCCAAGCAGAAGAAGCACCTAGCGTGCAATCGCGCCTCTTTTCGCGGTCGTAGCCGTTGAACTTGAGAGCCGAACGTATGCGAGACAAAGCGAGATATCGCCAGCTGAATATCTCTGGTTTACGTTGCAGTGTCACTTTACATCTTGTTTTTGATTCATGCCTTTGTCCTTTTCTAGATGAGGCGACAACGCTGCTGAGCATGACCTGCTGACTCTCGCTCCAAGCTCTTTCCAAACTAGCAGTAGACGGGCTAAGCCACTTCATTCCATATCAGACTACGTTGAAGCTGCATACCGATAGGTGATACCAGTGATTGTTGGCCAGTTTTATGTTGAAGGATTGTGAAAGAGTATTGTTTCTTAATAGGTGTTTTGTTTTTTTCTTTTTTAGATAAATCAATCAAGTATGGCATCTCGCAAGAAAGTTCTGCTTAAGGTCATTATTCTGGGAGACTCGGGAGTTGGAAAAACATCCTTAATGAATCAATATGTGAACAAGAAATTCAGCAATCAATATAAAGCCACCATAGGGGCAGATTTTTTAACTAAGGAAGTCATGGTCGACGATAGGATAGTGACAATGCAGGTAAGAGATTGCTTATCAATCAAGTTAGATTGCTTTCACTACCATAGCTTTTTACTGTAATAAAAAATGTTTTTCAAGTTACATACTAAACGTATCTCTTGACATAATCATATCAGTACAGATAATGCTTATGTAAATATTTGTATTGGTAACTTCTTTAATTTATACCTCACCATATAAATATGGATTATGAAAATTTTTATGAAATTATAAACTTTGTTAAGTTATTTAATTCTTTTAAAGTATTAAAAGTAAATTTTAAAAAAGGTTATGTTAAATTAATTTTATTAAATAAAGCAGATAAAGTTATGAATGATGGTAATATAAAATTGATTGACTAAAAAACATTTATTACTAAAACTCGGAAAAATAATAAATATATTTCTACTTTTATAGAGGTTTAGAATCTATAAATATTTATTAAAAATTATTTAAAATTTTTTTTAGAAATTATTTTGTTAAAAATTATTAAAATTTTATGATAATGTTGAACAAACACATATATAATTAAAATTACATTATTGTTTTCCAGATTTGGGATACTGCTGGTCAAGAAAGATTCCAGTCTCTAGGTGTAGCATTTTACAGAGGTGCAGATTGCTGCGTATTAGTATTTGATGTAGCTGCACCCAGTACCTTCAAATCTTTAGACTCTTGGAGGGATGAATTTTTAATCCAGGCATCACCACGGGATCCTGACAACTTCCCATTCGTTGTTCTTGGAAATAAAGTTGATTTAGAAAATAGAATGGTAATTTTGTTGTTTTAATTCAAATTCTTTATTAAGAATTTTAATGAAATATTTAAAAAATATTTAATAAATATTTTTTTCAAATAGGTCTCCAGCAAGAGAGCTCAACAATGGTGTCAATCGAAGAATAATATCCCATACTTTGAAACAAGTGCAAAAGAAGCCATTAATGTAGAACAAGCTTTTCAAACGATAGCTAAAAATGCGTTAGCCCAAGAAAATGAGGTGAGAAACTGAAAATATGTTTAATTTTATTATAATAATTGCAAAATTTTTGTTCTTATATTTACGTTTATTTTTGTAGGTCGAGCTTTACAATGAATTTCCAGACCAGATCAAACTGACAAGTGATCAGAGGAGCAACGGAAAAGGTGATTCTTGTGCTTGCTAGATACCAAATTGAAAAGATTTTGGATAAATACATGAAACTGCAGATCAGATTATACATTTTGTAAGAATCTCCGTGTTAACATGGCGAGAGAACTGCAAGTTGGTCAAGTCTGAAGCATTTACCTTACTCTTTCCGATTAAGTGTCGAATTATATATATTCTTTGATAAATTTAATTTTTATTTGTGCTTTAATCCTTTTCTTTGAACTATACCAGTGGGTCTTAATGGTGAAAATATTTTTTTATTTATGGGAGCTGTGGGTTTGTTGCAAATTGCCATGTAATACAAAGGATGCAAAGTGTAAACTATATAAATTTTCTCATAATAGGCAGGAATTGCCAGTCTTACGAATTACGATATGCTCTCTTTGCTTAAAGATTCTATAAAAATTCAATGGACAAAATTAAATTAAAGCATAATTCTTTGAAACGTGTTACGAATCAACTGTATTTAAAAGAAAAAATGATGAATTGAATTTTGTACAGTAAGGTACAGTCAGTCTTGCCCTTGCGAAAACCATCTTCATTGCCACTAAGAACAGGAAATGCGGTAAAGTGAGACTTTTATTGCATAAAATTACAAAATATGTAAGGATCCAAGATATAAACAACTATGCATGCTGCTGGCAATTCGTAACTACGTATAAAAGTGTTTTATAGAGCATTGCTCATAATGTATGCTGTATTATAATTAATTGCAGAAAAATAATTTTCAATATTAATGTATAATTATATATTATATTATTACTATTATAATTTTATTGATAATATACACATATGAAAGTTGTCATAAATTCAAACCTACAGTTATGTAATTATTGTTATGGTTGAACAACTCAATTGTATGCTATTTGACCGATAATCAATGCGTATTTTTAATAATTTATTAATGTAAAAGTAGACCGATAATTAATTAAACACAAGTAAATTTTCAGCGGTCATTAACAAAAAAATACATGCTACACAAATAAACACATAGAAAATTATTTGAAACACAGTTGTAATGGTTAGTATGTAACGTCGTTATAGGGACAAAAATGAAAAGAAGTCTGAACTGTAAAACTCGTTACAAAAATGTATAAAACATTATTGTCATCTGAAAATTATTTTACAGAATAATTTTGCTGAATACTGTAAAATAAGTTACAATTTTTCATTAAACAAAAAGTGCGATTGTTGATAATTCCAAAAAATATTTCAATGTTTCATTTATATAAAATTCTTGAGGTCCAGAATTGCTGGTTATTGTAGTACTGCTGCTATACGAGATTCTACGCAATGACGTGTAGAACCACAATAAGAGAGCAGTTGCAATATATCGTTTCTAAAAATATTTTATCGATAAATAAATATAAAACTCAAATCATGTTAATTTTTTTCATTTTTTGTTCTGATAAATACTTTTAGTTATTACTTTTGTTTAATTTGTTCTTAAAAAATTTATTACAAATGTAGTCGAATATTTTAATAAGTGCTTTGATTATATTAGAAATATCTTTTTCAATATTGTAAAAATGTATTTATCTCTAACACATTTTTATTAACTTACGTGGTTGAATACTATTTTTATTTTTTTATATTATGCATTAGATTCGAGTGAACGTTTGTTAAAAAAATTTGCTACATTGCTTAAATATAATGTTATATTCTTATTACTATAAACAAATAATATGTGTATTATATTTTAATTATGTTTTAAAATTTTTCAAAATAAATTTTTAGTTATTTGTCGGATGAATAGTGAATTTCAAATTAATTTCTTTGTAAGAATTATAAATTATGTCACACCACAAATAAACGATACAATAATAAAATTTAATAAAATGCTTGTTAAATTTTTAAACAATTTTATTGAAAAAATAATAAAATTTATAAAAATATAAACTAGTTAACAAAATTTGCATTTAATTTATTCTTTAATTTATTTTATTAATAAATAACGAGTTCTTTCTTCTTATAAAGATGATAAAAAGTCTAAATTATAAGACCTATTACTTAAAAACATTCCAAACCTTAGTGTGGCTTGCACTGAGGGTTCAATAATGAACAAATCACTGTCAGCTACGAGATCTGGATTTCCAGCTAAAAATTAAAATTTATTTTTACTTACACAAAAATAGTAATAGATGTAATGCTTGAAATTTACTTACTTAAGTCAAGCTTCGCTGGCTTGGAAAATAACGTGACTTTAGATACTTTTTGTACTGAAGATTTAACACAACCAAGCTTAACTAAAATCTATAATTAAAATAATTAAATTTCAAAATTTTGCTTCTAAGAGCGTTTTATTCAATAACAGAAATATCTAAAACAAAAATACCTCAATCAGTTCTCTTGTGTGATACGGTTGTATAGCTGGAGTAAATCTATTTTGAACTAAAGTCAGTGATATTCCAGGCTTCTCAATACAATAACATAATACAGCTCCAAGCATCCGATCTAATACTCGTCGATTTACCACACCATCAATTCGTATCCAAGGTTTGATAACTACTTTAATTTCTTCGGCAGTGCTAAAAAAATGATTCGAATTATATCGTATTTTAAATAATTATGAACTCATATAAAGTAGTGTACTACTAACTTAAAATCTAACAACTTAGCAGCTCTGTATATATCTTTCTGCTTTAATAGTACTGTTCTATTTCGACGTAATCTTCTTTTGGGACTTCCATCTGCATCGTTTCCACTATCCTCCTATAATAAAATAAATTTATTATTAGTAAAATTTACTTTCACATTAACTAGCGTTATATTCAATTTTTACATTCAATAAATTTTGAAATAATTTTCTATATTTACCTTCAATTCTTGAGAATTATTCTCATCTAATTTTTTATCTTCATTTAAAACTTCATCAGTAAGTTTTGATTCTAAATCAACAACATCATCCTTTATTTCTTCAATATTACTGACCTAAAAAATTAGTAATGAAATTATAACAATTTTTACTATAAATTGCATTGATGCACGTATAGTATATTTTATTTACTAACCGTCGAATCTGAAGGTGTTTGTTGAATCTTTTCCACTGAACTCTCATCTTTTTTAAAATTATCGCTAGAGTGAGGCTGAAATGATGTATTATAAAATAAATTTGCTGCTGTAGTAACTTTATTTGTTTCTCCGTCTCTCTCGGCAATGCCGTCATCGTTATCTAACACATAAACACTTCCTTCAGGTATTGTTGGGTGAGCTTCCTTTTCGAGTCGTAGAATTTTGTATGAGTGTATAATCCATGGGTTAACATATCTATAATAAATATACCGTACTGTTACTATACCAGCACGTAAGACTATTCGTTTGTCCGAAAGTAATAATAAAATATCGGCAAGTTTGTCATTAAGATAATCAAATTCCGTCTGAAAATAAAAAATATATAATGAGTCTGCTCGAAATCTCTATATCAATAATTTTGTATTTACGAAAAATAAATTCAATTTACCACTAATTCATGCAGAGTTGCGCCGAACTCCGCTCTGGTTTTAATAAACTTGCAAACTTCCTGCACAGTTTCCCAATCAAATTTCCCTTCCTCAATAACCTCCTTTTTAAAATCATCACTAGACATTGGAGCTTTCGGAAAAACCGCCTGCTTCTTAAGATCTTCAAGAATCTTATTCGTTACCTGAACATCGATGGGCAAAAGCTTCGTAGGTAGTTCCATGCCTCGGTAAGTAGCGAGACTGGTCTTTTCCTCATCGCGTGCCAGCAACGAGTAGATAAGCTTGAAAGAGTTGACTACAAAATACTCGTGAGCGTGGTGACTATCATGAAAAGTCAGGTCGTGAAGCTCCTCACGCATTTTAAGCATGGCTATTCGCGTTTGACGGGTGCGTACGTCATGGATATCGGTGCGAGTCTCCACGTCTTTGGATATGTCACCCCTCATCACTCTTTTCACCAGTTCACTCACGCGAGTCGATGTCATTTTTTCAGTATCGGATGAAGCGCCGTTGTTACTGTAAAAGGAGAAACGTATGTAAAAATAATATTAATCTAGTTTTTCAATAAAGAAATAAAAACTTACTTTTCTACTGAATTTGCAGACGTATCACAATTCGTAATAGATTGCGTATTGCCGTTGTCGAGTGGAAGACAAGGAATGGTTTCATTTTTGCTAGAGCTAATATCACTATTTTCACAAATATTATTACTTTGTAGCTCACAAGAAACTGATTGTGTATTTGTACTAATATTTTCAATCAAAGGCTCATTTTTATCATTAATACTAATAACATCTAATGCTTCCAACGAAGGAGGTTGAATATTTACATTATCATCGTTATTCAATTTCTTATCAGATAGCGATTTAATAATCTTACTGGCATCATCTGTACATAAAACTGGTTCATTATTGATGTAAGCATTCATTGCTTCATTTAATGACTGATTAATGTTTGCGCTACTACATATGACTAGAGAATGATCTGATTCATTATCTACTAGAGACTGATTTATTTTAGAAGATTCACTACCAAGTATAGGCTGAAGTACTTCCTGAATATTTACAACTTTAAATTCGTCCTTCTCACTATCCTTATCATTTGTAGATTTGTTTTCTTCATTTTCTAATTTTTGTTTTTTTGCTTCTGGAAGAATGAAGTCATGTTCAAGTGGCCTTTTTGCAGAACGAATTTCAACGAAACTTTGCTGTTCATTATTTACAACAATATCTTCAATATTGCTCAAATTGTCTTCAGGCGTCAGATTTTTAAACTGAATGCTACCATTTATAGAGTTCTGAAAAATATTGATAATTGTGAATATAATTATTTATCAATATAAGAACAACTTATTTTAGAAAACAAAACCTTTGTGAAATTTGTCTATAATAGGATCATAAATTTTACCTTTATTTGCTCCGTGTAGTCTGAGCTCAAGGCCTCGAGAATTGCCTGATATCTGAGCGCTATTCTTTGATAAACCTCATCCTTTTCAGGCAGTCTTGGATCCAACATTATAATCTGATCCGGGATCTCGATATCAATATCCATATTTTGGGTGCTGATAAAGTCGTGAATGGCCGCAACGATACCGCCAAGGCCTGGTTTAACCTCGATACCGTCCACTTGTTGCATTTGTTCCCGCTCTACATAATTTTCAAAAAGCGAAAACAGAACACCATAAGATTCGGAGAAGACTTCGTACGGCCACTTAGTTTGAAACTTATAGTAGTAGGCTGAACTAAGCTGATATTGCGAGCTGCTCATTGGCATGCAATTTCCAAATTTCTTATTGGCGCACATATAGTTCTTCTTCATCGTTACCATTTGGTCAGCACGAATCTTGAGCATGGCGCTTCGTAGAAGATACTCAGGATATTGTTGGTAAACCTACAAAATAAATAAAAACTTAAATTAGCCTGTTTTTGCTTTCATTTTTAAATTAAAATTTAAAATAGTAAAAAAGATAGAAAAACCAGTGGTTTAAAAAATTCTTTAAAATATATCTATTGTCACCTTAAATAGCTGGTACGCCCAAGATCTCCTTTCTTTGCCACAGCACATGGAGCTGTGAATAACCGAATTGATAGTGGCAGTGTGAATGTCGTTGACTTCGCGCACCTCCTTAGAGATTCCAGGTGATACCATCATCTTCGTTGGTAGCTTAAGTTTGTAAAAGATGTTGAATTCCTGGATGGTCTTGGGCAACGTTACAGGCTCTCTTTGTTCCATATTCGAAATATTATAATACTTCTTAGCAATGTACGCAACGAGATCCTTAAATGTCTTCTCAATTCTATTTTCATAATCGACAGGACTCTCTTTATCTCCTCTCGTACTATCAACCTGTGCTCCAAAGCGCTTATTTACGAAGTAGTCTTGTTTAACCTGAAATATCATTAATTAGTTACAAAAAAGCAGGGAATTAAAAATTTTAGCTTACAAGATCTGACCTCTTCGACACCTAGCAGAACGCTTTTCACAGTCTTCGACTGCTTAAGCATGTACATCAAGCGTCTATGGCACGCTCTCGAAGTCTTATTGTACGAAGAGAACGAGTACGAGCGCAAAATGTCCCTAATTGTCGTGAACGAGACGATGTTTCGTCTGGGGTTGGGGCACAAATAGACCATTGCCACTTTGCAGACCAGCAGGATGTTGTCTTCATGGGTCTCCCAGTCAACCCGCAACTTGTCCATGCGTTGCAGAGCACTGAAGTCGATCTCGTCGTATTTGACGCGCTTGCGCATCGGTTTACGCGGCAGAACCTTGCGGATGATCTTCGTTGGCTTGATGTGCGGGACTAGCGGAAATCCGATCGGCAGAGGTTTTTCGCGTTTCAGTTTCAGGTGTGACTTTATCGGAGACTCACTGACTTTGGTAACGCTATCGTTGGCTGCCTTTGTACCACCGGCGCTTGTGGAAGCTTTGGCTTGATTCTGCTTTGGAGGTAGGCCACGTCTCCTTGCCTGTGTGTGTCATTAAAGAATATTAATTAAGATTTGTTATCAACGTACTATTACGTAATAATAATAGGGGATTTCTCACCTGAAGCGCCTTTTTTGCTTGCGCGCCTGCTGCTTTGTTGCCGGTCTTTTTAAGTCTAAGCGCGTCGAACGAGTCTTTCTTGATCGGCACCGTTTGATTGCTGCTCAACCAGTTCCAGTTTCTCTTCAAGTGCGGGAAGAATGCTGAATCTATACCAGCGGCACCCTTGCGATCGCCCGGCACGTAACCAGTGTCGTACTTCTCGGCCTCCTCAGCGGTCCTCGGCTTGAGTGCCTTAACCATCTCAGGCTTGTGCGACAGATCTTCAAGTAAAATATCTTTGCCTTCAACTACCGATCGCCCTCCCAGACAGGTGTTGATGCACGTATTCCACATCTCGTACCAGTAATTTTCTACGATGGCAAGAGAGGTAAAAGTAAACTTAGTCATTGGGTACGGTTTGTCCTCGATCTTATGATAGCCTGCAGCCGAGGAGGTAGTGTCGAGAAGTTCAGTGCGTCGATTCACGAAGACGAATACTTGATCCTTTTCCTTGAGCATCTGGGGACCGAGCTGCACAAGGCCCAGAAAGCAAAGCCTCGTTACGATTTCGTGGATGCTGAACATGTACTTGCGCTTCAGGTAGAGCATGTTGCGAATCGGCATCGGTAGGTCCTTTACCAAAAAGTGACGCTTGATTGGATGGTTCAGGTACTCTTGCAGACCCGACACTTCGAAGTTTATGTTATTCACCTTCACGAACAGCGACAACGGGATACGCATAAGCACGTCGCACATCAAGGTCCAGCCTAGTCCAAAGCCTGTTTCAGAAATCGTTATTAGCTTTGAACTGTTTATTTATTTTAAGATGTTATCGAGCATATTGTCTTTTTAAATTGTTACATTATTAATTAAAACATTAAAAAATAAAAATCATCAGGATTTATTATAATTTGCTTCTATCTTCTGAAGAAATGCACTTTATTTATCTGGTTTGATATATTGCATGAACTATTTTTAAAATAAAATAAATTATTATATTAAATCAAGAAAAATTTGATGAATAAAAAGAAATTAAAGATATAAACTGATCGAAAACAATTTAAAACTAATGTTTCAATGCAATTTTCTAAGTATGCATTATTTTTTATAATAATAAATAAATATAAATAATTTTAATAATGTTTTCTAACCTTTATGTTTTGACAAAGGTGGAACAAACATTTTCCAATTAATTTCTTTACTGTACACATTCAAGTTGTATTCACTGAGACCGTCAGTAGAGTAACCTTCTTTTTTTAAATTTTCTAAAAATTCATCTTTTGGGATTTTATTTCCAGGATGATCAAATACCAAATAATACAAATAGATGTGCATGGTTTTCATACGAACAAACTTTGGACAATAGCCATATTTCTTTCCTAATTTCTGAAAATTAATGAAATAGATATTATTTAAAAGTTATCAATTATTAATTTGTGAAAAAATACAATTTTTCAAAACTACTTACATTATCTCTGTTAATAACAATTTCTTTATCACATTTATAAACATTCGAAGTATTTGGTGTGTTATTTTCCGTAGAAGTTGTATCAACGTTATCAATGAATTTGTGTGAATTAGTTGCTGACATACAAAATTTCAATTTAGCTTGTTCTACTGCTGACTGAATTACTGAATCATTCTCATCAATACTTGGATCACAAATAAAATTTATCACTTTCTGTTTAGCTAACATTTTATTTTTCAAAACTAATTTGATATTCTTTATAAAGTTGTCTTCTGCCAATTTTTGCAAAAGTCTTATCAAAGAATGCTTGTCAATTTTAACCTCAAGACCTTCTTTATATTCTTCTGCATTTATATACTGAAATTGAATAAAAATATATGTACATATAAAAACCATAAAAAAATGAAAATGTTACAAATCTAAAATTATTATTACCTTCATTAATTTATGAGTATCTTCAATAATTTTATGCTCTTTTACACTTTCAATAATTAAATTTGCCCGACGCAATAATCTATATGAAACATTAAGTTGTTTATTATTGTCGGAATTGTGAACATCTTCCATCAATCCAACAACAGCAATTTTTTGAGATTTTTTTTTACATTCTGGTTTCTGAACAATTAATTTTGTTTCAATAGTTTTATAAAAATCAGTGTCTACAATATTCTCAGATTCATTATCAGAAGCTTCAGTTCCATTTAAATTATCTTTAATCATATTTTCTTTATTATTAATGTCTTTTTTAACAAGTCCTAATCTTGACAATTTATGAACCTTTTTAGATGAAGTATATTGATACCTGTTTCGATTTTTAAATAGTTTATATTTCCTTAGTATATTGTTGACCTTTTGTAGTAAATGATTTTTAGGATCATCTGAATTTTGAGTGATTGTAGTAGGTTCTGAAATTTTTTTTTCATCATTGATTTGATCATTTTGCTTTTCATCAATGCTATCATCTAACTTTTCTTCTACTTTTTCAACTTGCATTGATCGACTGTATTCTTTAATTTTAGATATTTCCTCATCAAATTGTTTTTTAATTAAACTCTTATCATATTTTCTTGAAACAAATTTTGTTGTTCTTTGCCTACCTACATCATCTAAGTAGGTAGATACAATTCCAGATTTAACAAGATTACGAACAAGAGTTCGACTTATAAGTTTTGTAAATCCTAACTCTGATGCAAGTTCTGATTGGCTAGCCCCTTTACTTTCCTTTGATTCAACAATGTTATAAATTTGCTTTAGAAAAGGAACATTCAACTTTTGATTTCTTGTATCGATTTGATAAAGATCATCATCTTCTTCAATTTCTTCTGTTCTCCACAAGTCACTAATTTCTATGTTTGGATCTGTTAATGCCACAAGTCTAATTATTCTTTCTCTCGTTGAATTACTTTTTACTTGCCATTCTTTCTCTAGTGAGTTTGGATAATATGTTCTATATGGTACTTTCTGAAATCAAACATAAAAAGTGTATAATTTTATTAAAATATAATAAAATATACTTTAAAAATTACTTACAATGTCAGTTCTAAAAACTTTCTGCAACATATGAATTTTAAAAAACTTCTTGATTGAATAATCTATATTTAACTCATTTTTAACTTCAAAATATTCTGCTACATAATTCTCTTTTGATTTCAGATAATTAATTAAATGTTCAGCCCACATTATAACCTTTGGTTTCCTTGTGTTAAAAAATCTGGTCAAATGTACCAAAGTACCTGTATTTTGTCCATTATAATTTCCTGCTGAGTTTCCTTGAACATAAACTTGTTTTCTTATTAATCCATTATCTTGTAAACCTTTACGGATGTAGAACAAAGTTTTTGCATCTTCTTTGATACTGCTAGATCTTTTAATAGTTATTTCTCCTATGTAACGTGCTCTTCCAATACGTTCTAAGAGACAGTAATGTGTAAGTTGTAATTGTAGAGTTGGACTAATACTTTCATCTATTAAAGCTCGTTCTCTTTGAGTCTGTGAAGCAACAATAACCAACTTTTGTCCATACTTATTGTAAGCTTCTGATACAGTTAAATTTTTTACTTGATCTGAAATATTTTTACGAGTAGAGTAAGTTGCGCAAGACCCTCTGATACCAGTTGCTGTATCATCAACAGGACAATGCAAATAAATATCTTTTTGTTCACTTTCCTGAAATTTAAAAAAGATAAAATAAAATAAAAATTGATAAATTTAAAAAAAGTACAAAAACCTTCTATTACCAAATCTGTATTTAAGTATTCAAGTTCATAGCGATCAAAAATAATGAGATTTTCTCTAGGTTTTTCCAATTCGTGAAATGTAAACTCAGAAATTTCTATGCAGATATTCCAAATCTGTTCCATGAAAGGTTCTTTCAACGGAAGTGATTCGTCGAGCCTTACACTCAGCCTTTGCCATAATGCTGAAAAAGGTAATTAAAATATTTTTTAATTAAAACACTGATATTAAATTAAAAAAAGTATATAAATATCAAATTTAGTCAGACCTTCTAATGTTATGCCATCCAAACCTTCCAAAGAAATTTCGTCAATGATTACCTCAACGAGGTTAATCGACTTTTTAACGTTCATTTTAAAAGCTTATTAAAGTGACTTTGTCACTAAAAATTAATAATTAACCGGGAAACAACGCAAACATTGCTAAAGTTGCAACCAGTTGAATGTA
>JAPYZB010001797.1:0-16391 GCA_030522745.1 Eupelmus kiefferi | reverse complement strand
TATATATATAAAAAAAAAAGAAACTTGTTAAAAACATCACTGTAATCATTTACGCTAAAGTAAGTAAGCAACTTTTTGTACAGATAACATTGTCGGAAAATGAAAAAAGAGTTGTTAAACTATTATTAAAACAAATATCAATGCCAATAATTTCATTATTGTTAAATTTAAAATTTAAGTTGAGTTTCGAATGTTAACAGTCAGGTTTGTCACACATCTGTAAGTTCTCGTTTTCGGATCTCATCTCGTGTCCGCGTCTCTCGTGGTCCAAAATTTCAACGAAATCCGCGTATTGCGACTTTGATCTACACAGAGAATAAATGTATAAATATCTGCGTTTATTTATAAATAACATAATGTAAAGGCGCATAAGCGCCGCGAGCGTCATAATATTATATTAATATTCACAATTTTGGACCAAGAGAGACGCGAGTTTGTCGAATCTCGATCGCCTTCTGAATTATGTGATCTATATAAGTGGCATAAGGTCAAAGTACCATTGTACGATAAGGCGCTATTTAAAGTTTAAACGTTGTTCTGTTATCGTACCGAGGTCAGAGGGCGATTGATTTTCTAGAGGGGCTTCGTTATCGGACGCGCCACGGTAAAGCAGGTCGCACCCGCGCGCCGGTAACGAATCGCCGTTTTATGGCAAGCTTACGTACTTGCAGGAGCTCATTTTTATTATACATATATAAATATAGACTTTATTTAAGGTATTATCTAAAACACGTTTGTACAGTGGACTCGATTTGAGTCCAATCCGACAATAAATAGTAAAAAATCTTCAAACTATATTCATTGTTATTGTTGATTTTTCATTTATTTTTTTTTGCCCATGTCCTTCTTTTCCTTTTAGAATCAATAATTATAGTTTAGGCTATTAATATTATTACAATACAATCACGTTTTATTAACATGAGATAATAGATTTAATAAAGAAATGATCTTGCATCATATTGTTTTAATGTCATCAATTATTATTATTATGTGAATTTATATAAATCTATTTTTTTTTAAATTCCATATACGCTGATGCAACAATAATAGTAAAATTTTTATTAAAATTAATTCCGATTATCCAACATTCACGCTGGAAGCGCTTACAAAAAATCTCTACAAGTTATTATGATTTTATTATTATTTTTAATAAAAATGTTTGCAAAAAACAGAATCTTTTATCTTATTAAATTTTTAAATACTACACAGTTAAAAATTTTTCGTACTTCGTAAACCGTCAAAATTTACGTAAATTTTACGTATATAAATAACGTAATAAATGCGTTAAAAATACGTTTTTTATGCGTAAAAATTTCGTATTTGTGCTAAAAGACGAAAAACTCATCGGAGAAAAATTACGTTTTTTTTTTCGTAGTTGAATTAAAATACGAAAAATTTGCGTTAGAGTTTTGACGAATTGATTTTCGTAAAAAAGGGACCCAAATACGTAGTAAGAATTTCGTAAATTACGGACTTACTCTCTAAAAGAAAAAGTGTGAATCCAACTCAAATTCACACTTTACATCTTATGAGGTGTGAATTTTTAAATTCACACCTCGTAAGGTGTGAATATAAAGATTCATACTTCGAAAAACTTCAATAAACTTCAATATTTACACATCAAAAGGTGATGTGAATTCCAATGAATTTTAAAATTCGCACCTCATGAAGCGTGAATTCTCAAATTCACACCTCATAAGGTGTGAAGTGTAAATTTTGAGTTGGATTCACACTTTTTCATTAAGAGAGTAAGTATAACGAAACATTTTTAACTGTGTGCTTTATTAAAATATATCTGCAGCTATGGCTATCTTAAAAATGCATCATCATTATTTCTTGTCAGCACTTTTTATGCTATTCTTATTGCAAGATTTATCTAACCCCATTCATCAAATCTTTTCTATATCTCACCCTCGTAGAATTCCACAAATAATATATATCCAGCCCTCAAACATATAGAAAGCTAAACTTTGATGGAATGTATATTATAGATGCAATGTAAATTAACAGTTTATGAGGTTAGCGGGATCCACTTTAGAATAACTTTTCAATATTTACAGGACATACTCAAGGCAAATTATTTCAAAGCTTCATGATAGAGATACTTTAAAAATGGCATTTATTAATCGGTAAAACTTTTCTAAAAAAAGATAGAGATAGTTATGAGTGCCTCAAGTGCGTTAAAATTTGTTGCCTTTTTATTCGATATTTATGTATTATAAGAAAATGAATTTGAAAACTTTTCTTATACCATAAAGACTAAAATGTTAACTATTTTCATTTTTAAGAAAGTCGAGTAAAATATTTTAAAAATCTTTATATGTTTAATACATGTTAATAAAAATTCTTTTTTATAAATTAATATTAAAATAAAATGAATAATAAATAAACTGTGTGAGGTATTTATAAATCAAGGAACACGACTTTTTCAGTTGTTTTCACTGGATTTTATTATCGATGCTCCCCATTAATAATGCATATAATCGAATAAAATATACGATTAATAATGGTTAGTCCGGCGCAGTAACATTACAAAATCTTTGTTTTTTTTTTCATAAAGTGAATAATAATTACTGTCTGGCTCTTCATTTGCTTTTCTCGCGCACTGCTCGCTTTTACTGATTAACAGAATATTGTTTTCAAAGTATCCAGCCTCTTGTTACATACAAATGAAGTACAATAAATGTTTTATCTAAATATACGCAAAATGAATAGTTCATCTTTCAATAAGTGTTAATTAATTGTGCTTCTGAATGGACAAACGTACAGAAACCCGAGAATGAAAGCAAAGAACGTAAGAGAAGAGCGCAGACCTCCGTCGAACTGTATTCAATTTTGTATTTTTTTTTTTATTTGCGTGATAGAGTTAAAAACCATTTGTATTTCGAGCTAATCGTCAAAGGAGCTTTCTAGAGAGGTTCGGTTTTGATAGCTCGATTTTTTCTTAAAATGATCGGCTCCATCACTCATTATATTTTGTTTAGACTGTAATTTTAGTTCATTTTCACTGAGCAAAGTTGCCGTAAATGATTTGCACAATTTTATCGGACAGCACAATAGATAGCCGTATTACAAATCAACAAGTTTGTAATTCTTACGAAATCGATGACCTATGTGAATTTTTAAATTGGATTAACAATGACAAAATTGGATAGTCAAAACATCAGAGTTTCTACAGTTACATAAACCGCTTACGGCAACCTTCATTAAAAACTGCCTAAAACTACACTCTAATTTTTATTTTTATTTTTTTTTTTTTTTTTTTTTTTTGTTATTTTCCCTTCCCTCTTTCAATCTTTGAGTTTTTATATTTGTATACTAATGTAGTATATAATACTGTAGTCGCGCTTGCGCGACTGCGTTAGAGCTCACGCGACGTTTCGAGCGTTTACAAAAATGCACGTACACTCTCTGGGCTCGGTGAAGTTTATCTGGCTTTTGTATAAAACAAAAATCCAAGTAAAATAAATTACCATAAAAGAACAAAGAATAAAAGATATTAAAATTAATGTAAAAATCAACCAGACCGAAATTCATAATCAATACTTAACAAAGCAGTTTATTCGTCAGAGTTGAAAAGGAAAACAAGTAAAGTTGATTAAAGTAAGTCAGATAAAGTTGATCGAGCCAGAAATCCCGTCTAGAATCATCGCAGCTACTGACACTCCAGCCATTTCTCCTTCACAATCGGTTCAACGCTCCCTGTCTCCCACATAAAAGTGTATACGTCGCTGTAAGAAAAAAATCACAATTTTCGCTCGTTTATCTTTCTCTCATTGTGGGTGTACTTATGTGAGTGTGTGTCTGTGTGTGTTTACGTACGAATGCATCCGTCGCCTGCGCGCTGTATCATTGGCGGCGAGGCGCTAATAATATCAATGCTCGTTCTATACGTATAGAGAAGAAAAGACGCATTTTTCCGTTTCGATGAAACGATTTGTTCAAACACAGGCGCGCAGATTTACACGCTACTGCAGGGGTGGGAGATGAAAGATTTTAAATCTCGTGCTAGGGCACGTGTTCGCTCGCTCGTTCGTTCGTTCTCTCACAAGGCGTTTTGCATGCGCAAAAATCGCACTCTTTCGCGCGGTATACAATCACAAGAAGCGGTGGGCTAGCGCATTTCGATCGGCTCGCGCTGCGGCGAGAGATCGAGAGCACACACGACACATGGCTTTACGCGGATGTCAATTTGCACTTTTTACTTCCTTTCTCGCATACAAAACAAAGTCGAAGAATTATTTATCCTTTTCAAATGCGCGCAATTAATCGAGGCGTTTTTATATAGTAAATAATATACATACTTAGTGTCATGGTAACGCAGCAGAATATTATCAGAGTCTGATTATAATCAATATGCCGATAAGAAAGTTGAATTTTCGTTTCTAGCCGCGCTCTGCTCTTATCCGCTTATTCTCGGCGCCCACATCCGCTGGCTCTTTACGTTACATCGAGTGATATAATATAAACATTTTCTATGTTTGAGCTGACTACCAAAGGAATTTTAAAAATTTCTCTTTGCATTGTTGCTTATTATACCGATTAAAAATTTTGTCGAAATGCCCAGCTCTTTGCGGATAAAAAGAAGCTATTAGCTCAAAGTTAGATAAGGTTTATCGCTCATTCGTCTGATTTTAATCGCTACAGGTTTATAACAAAGTTTGTACGTTCATGATATCCAGTCTCAACATTGCATATGTTTTGCTGCAGGCGCGCGCCGCGTGCACATAATGTAACACATATAAATCTTATTTAGCCCCCGTTACGAAATTCTCTTCGCTCGCTCGCACTCGCTTTGCGATATATTGTTCGGCGCACCAGCTTTCCGCGCACGCACTTTTCTTGTCCTCGCGATGCAAAGACCGATTTTTGCACAGCTATATGGATTTAGAGACCTATTTGGCACGCGCGCTCCAACTTAATTGTCTTTCCGTAAATGCATTTTTAGAATACTGCTGGACGATCGGGGTCGAATTGCTTTTCGTTCGCCGGAATTTCATTGACATTTGCGAAAGGAAAATGCTCGGAAAGCCGGTATTCTTAAGGTTTTTTTTGTTACCTTCTGCCGAGGATAAGTAAAGAATTTTGCAAAAATATAACAAGATAGTCAATTCATAAACGAAATTATGTACACGTTATATATCATCTTTGTCTTTTAATATACACGCCGTTAGCTCCCTCCGCTTTAATCAACGAATACAAAAATAAAAGGCTTCTCTTACTCGTGAAAACGAGAAAAGAGACGCACAATCGGTTGCGTCACCCTCGTCGTACTCGTCGCTCACCCCCTTTACATACGTAGGCTCTATAAATTCCTTCGCCTCCTCATTTTCTTAACTTACGTGAAAGTTCATACATAATCGTTGAAAATATATGAAGTAAAGAAATGCAAGACGGAGCCTTAAACTTGTAAAGCTTCCTTCGAACGTATAAATATATTTATATGTATATGTATTGTATGCTGAAAAAGCGCTTCTTTCTATACATTATCGAAACAACGAAGGATACCGCTAAAGAGATGACCGACATATAAGAACCGAAAATGAAAACTATATATCAACGTCTTATTATTATATCTTCCTTCTATCGTTTTTATCTCGTTAACTTTCTCCTTCGTCGTTGCTTTATTTCTTTCTCTTTGTTCATGAGTATTGCCGTCGAAAGTGTTTGCCATCAATGCAATTTTATGCGCACGCACCGACACAATCAATCGATAAATGTAAATGATAAAAAATATCTTCTTTTCGACATTCTACTTCTAACGAGAAAATCCTCTCTTCGATCGTTTTAATACTCTTAACGATGATGGTCGTTTATCTTTGTTTTTTTTTGTCTCAACGTTGAAAAGGAGCTGGAAAAGATGGAAAAACAAAGTCGAAGGAAGGAAGGACTTTGGTCGATTGAGGACTGCATCGACTATTTATGGCGCCTAGTTCTAGTCTAGGCACTATCGTAACGCTAACGGATGATTCTTTCTTTTTTCCCTTAACTCTACTATCTTAATCGCTCACGCAGATTTTTTTTTGCGGCGATTTATATAAACCAGCAAACATTTCATTTAACATGAAAGTTCTGGTGCGAGGAAAAATTTTCTTTTTCCTTTTTTATTTTGTTTTTTTGAGGAAAGTTTTATCAGATGATATTTACAAAGATGATGTTATGTTGTTTAGTTGGCGATGTAAAAACATTTTTATTTTCTTTCCTCGTAATGATCGTGAACATTATACAAAGCTTCTCAAAATGAATCAATCACAATAACTGATATCAAACATCAAAAACACTGTAGACAATTCAAGTCATCAGGATCGAAATTTTATTGTTTTGAAAGAATTGTAGGATAGTAAAGTATATTGTTAAAAAAAAGTCTCGAAGTCAATTGAAAAAATTCGTGATTTTTTATTATTTTTTTTTTGTTTTTTTGTTTTTTTTTTTTGACATTTTTCATTTTGCTTTTTAAAAAAGTAACGAAAATCTCACGCTTTCTCCCTTCAACTTCGCGTACAATGACTTTGGCAGCTGGCTCAACGATGGAAGCAACATCTTGCATGTCTCACCCTTCAATTAATATTTTGCTTTGCGAATCGAAGAGAGAAAGGGCGATCTCTCTACGCGTACATGTGTATAAACTGCCGCTGCGCTAGTACATTATTCTTCTCACTGTTCTCATTAGCGCCAAGTTATAATACCGTTCAATTTTTTGTTTGCGCTCGAATTACAATGAGAGTCAACTCCAGAACATGGAAAGTTTTTTAAAAACGAACTCTGTAGCATCATCAAACCTTTACAGTCAAAATACACTTCAGTTACAAGTAATTAGTTTGTTTTTGTTTTGCTTACGATCGCTCAACAATCTCCAAGATCGCAGCGGCGCTAGAGAAATGTTACCAAAAGGGAATTTCATTTTCTCTTTGTATTCGTATTAGAACGCATAAAGCATACTCACATAAACATTCGCTTGCTTTCTCACTCATATTAAATCACACATGATCAACGGCCATAACTGGCGCATCTTTTACATCTTTTGCTTACAAACTAATAGTTAGATTTCTTTAAACATTTTTTCGCAAAATCTCGTCATACACTCGCCGCGCCCCGCGTGCGTCGATCACTTATTATGGCCTTTTTTTATTTTCTTGTCTTTACAAAGTATCATTTCATCTTACTGTCTATTTGCCTTTCTTCAGCTTTATTGTTTTTCGTATCTCCCTCATTTCTTTTATTTACAACGCACGCACGCAATCATTCTCATATTCACGCACTCTCTTTATAAATGTAAAATGACTTTAATCGCGAATACAGAAAAGAAAGAATTAGAGGAAGAAGAAACTTAAAAAGGCGACTGAAATCCTTTCATCCGCGCCAGCGTCTGGACGAAATTATTTTTCTTCAATTTTTACCATCACTATCAAATATACGCCCATCTATAATATACAATTTTTCATTTGATAGATTTTCTTCTACTCGTGAATAACAGTAGCTGATTTTAAAACTCAACATTTACATTGTTTCATGAGCATATGGGCGATGTCTCTCCGCAAATTTGTAGAAGTTACTTTTAACATCGATGAAAAATGAAACTATCAAGTAAAACACTGGCACGGAGAAACATCGTTACAATCGTATTTTGGCGTGAATCGAAGAGTTTAAAAGACCACCGGGGGCTGTAAATTGGCAATTTTAAATTTTTTTTTTGTTTTTTTTTTTTTATTTTTTTCTTTCCTTCATTTTGGGCCCAGACAATAATAGTATTACTCAGCACGTCTTTTCTATAGTGTAGTAATTTTTATATACACTTATTTTTGAACAAATTCTTCAAGATATTTCACCAGTCATACCAATTATTTCATTCACACAAACTATATTTGTTTTTATTTTAGTACAGACGGATATTTATTTAAAGAAATACTGCTATTATTGCAAATTTAATCTTGCCAAGATTGAATCTGGTGAATATCTCGAAAGAAATTGCAACTTTCTTACACACTACAAAACCAGAGAGGCTTTGATTCTACGACGACGTATGCTTAAAAGTTGCCAAAAGACACAAATACGTCGAACGCAGACAGCCGGTACTAACATATAATTCATATTTCTGTCAAAATCTGTTGTAGTTATCAAACACATGGTTTTTCATACTTTACAATTTGCTGTGTGATAAGATTAGCGCAATTTGTCTGATCTTAACTTGAAGGAAAATATTTATAAATTACCCCGATAAATTGCAAGAAAATAACCATAAAATTTGAAGAAAAAAAAAAAAATTTCTAAGGAAATAAACGATAAAAAAAACACTTAAAAGCCAACTTGTACAAAATTCTTGCACGGGAAGAAGAGTAATAATTAACACAAATCATTATTATACAACTTTTTAAAATAAATAATTTAAAAAATCATCTGATTTGAGCATTTAAGACAAAAAGTGCATCAATCTACTATAATTTTAAAATGATGCAGTTATTGATTTATAAAGACTCAAGAGATAGAAAATTGTTAAGAAAGTAAAGATTTTTTTACCAATAATTTTGTCTTAAGTATGCAGATCTAGTAAGCAAATATCTCAAGCATATCATTTCACTTCAAAAATCTGTTTCATTAATCTCGTAATATCTTCTTCCTCCCGCCTAATTCGCTTACAACACAGGTACAAATTTTAAAGGATTTCACGATAAGTGATTTATTCCTTTAAGCGCTACGTACTACAATTATTATTATTTTTTTCTTAAACTCTTTAAGCACTTGTAAAGATGATGGTCTGATAAATCTGTCTTTTCTGCGATAACTCCACTCTTATAATTATTTGCCGCTCATTAAAAATTTGTTATCGATATCAAGATCCTTACAATCTACAGCTAAATCTTACAATCCTACTGAGCAATCTGTACAATTATACCGATGCACCAAAGAGGACACTGCGCGACTGATTTTATATTTTTAATTCAAACATCTTAATGTTTAACAATGCCAACTTTTTAAAACTATTTTGCAAGTTAAGCTCGAAAAAGGCTTAATTTAGTTATTAATTGATTAAAGCTAAATTTCACGAGTCACATTAGAGCTATTGAGATAGACATCGAGAAAAGTTGCCAAAAAGAAACTTCCTCTATCATACCTCCTGCTCGTAGTCTACTCGAGGTAATACAAAAATAATTTACGCACGATTAATTAAATTTATTAAAACAAAATGATTTAAATTTTAAGAAAAACTAATTAATAACTAATAAAGTTCATTACTAGAAAATACAATTAAGTTACGTGTACGATCATACAAGTAAAATTAAAAAAATGATTTTTGATAAACTAGTGCGTACGTATAAAGCCAAATTGATCAGGTAGTGATTCGACAGTCGTTGAATATCTTAATCATAACGTCTAAAGAATCAACTGGAGCAAAAATACTGCTCCTTTTCTACATATTGCGAATGGCACAAGTGCCTCAACTAGCGTCGAGACACGCTAAAGCTTTTCCATTCTACCTCACAAAAATGATCGACTCGTTCAACTGTCAATACATTTCCGTTCAGTGCAGTGTCCTCGTGTCTAGACTTGGCGTCTCTAAGGGTGTAGGCGTACGTGTACATGTGTGTGTATTCATAAAAAGTACGACTCTAAAACTGTACAAGACCTACAGACATCGCGGATGAATTCTCTGATAGTGCGCAATATTAAAAGAGCCATTGAAGGTAAAATGTTAAACATTTTTTTTCGAAAGTCACCATTTGCCAAACATGTTTAACATAATTTAGCGTAATTATTAACGAAAATAAAGAACTGGAGACTGAATTAATTGATAAAGCGTACTCGTTAAGTAAAGCATTCATCCGTGAAGTCGGTAGCGACAGCAGTATTAGCAGCAACGGTGATACGAAATACGGCGAATGACGATTGGAGAGCAGCTCGAAGAAAGGCGGCGACGACGTGGAGAGACGCGCGAGGTTATTATTTTCTTTGCGGACACAGCTCAGCCACTTGGTGAGGCTACGATGGCCATGGCGCTTGTGCGCTGTAGCAGGTCCGAACGAGCCTTGAGCCGACGCTGCATGAGACGACTCTCGCTCGGTGGTGACAAGCCGAACAGGCTAATCGGTTCTTTGTCAATGAGCCGGGGCTTTCCAGCTATTCCGATCTTGCTGCTGGCCTCTTTCTCGCGCATATGTGACTTAGAGCGGCCACCGCCGCCGCCGGAGGAATGCTGATCAAATTCGCCAGATGAGTGACTCTCGGACAATTCGCTGCTAGAGTCCGACATGTGACCGTACGGGTGATTATCGTCGTCGGTCGAGGAGGTTGAGAGGCGTGGTTCGCGATTCTCAAGAAGCTCTTCCAAGTTGACGGAGAAGTGCTGAAGAACGACGCGATTCACTGCCATGGCAGACTCTGCAAACGCTGATAACTCCCGAGCAGAGTTGTTCCTTCTAGAAAAAAAAAATCAAGTTATTAATTAATAACGTTTTTATCAGTTGAGTTGCAAGGTTGGAGTAAAAGAAGTCGAACAAACCTGATGGTTTGAGGCGTAGTGAGCGGACGATCGGCGGTCTCCTTGGCTACGGGGCCTGGATTGATCCAAGGATGAGCCAGGACGCACTCGGCACTTAGGCGCTGGTTTGCCTGCTTGACGAGCAAGCCGCTAATGAGATCCTTGGCCTCCTTGGAGATGCAGGCCCATTCCGAGTCAGGGAACTCGTACTTGCCCTCCTGGATGCTGGTGAAGAGCATTTGCTGGCAGGCGCGGCAGTTCTCGCCGCGTTCCCAGCCACAGTTGGTACCGCAGTTGCCGTAGAAGGGCGGATAGCCGCAAAGAAGGATGTACATGATTACCCCGAGACTCCAGAGATCGCAGCGCTTGTCGTAGTAGTTGGCCTCGCCGATGAAGGCCTCGACAACCTCGGGGGCCATGAATTCTGCGCTGCCCACCGGGGTAAGCAGCTGGGGCGTGGCCAGTGGCGAGGACGCGCTGTTGTTGAACTTTATGCCTGAACCAAGATCAAAGTCGCAGATCTTGATGGGCGTCAGCTTGTCTGGATAGACGCACAGGATGTTCTCCGGCTTCAAATCACGGTGGGCGATACCTGAAAATAATGAAATTGCTTGTTAGATGCGACAATAAAAATGTTTGAAAGGTGATTTGTTTCGAGCTTCATTTTCGGATAAAAGGTCTATTCTTGTAGCTTTGATTATTTATAGTAAAATAGCGAGTTAAGTAATAAAGAGATCGGAAACTGACCCTTCTTATGGAGGAACTTGAGTGCGCTGGCGATCTCGCCGACGATCTGGCTGGCCTCGCGCTCGCTGAAGTGCACCTTCTCCTGAATGCGGTTGAGCAGCTGGCCACCGTTGATCTTCTCGAAGACGAGGTAGAAGCGCTCGTCGTCCTCGAAGAACTCGATCAGCTGAATGATGTTGGGGTGGCCCTGACAATGGTGGAAGGTCTCGACCTCCTTGAAGACGCGCTCGCGCGCGTGCCCAGGGATCTTGTCGATTATCTTGACCGCGTACTCGAGATCGGTATAGAGCGAGGCGCAGGTCTGCACGGAGGCGTACGCCCCCTCGCCCAGCACTTCACCCGTCAGCTTGTAAAGTTCTGTAATTAATAAAATCATCTTTCTTTTAGTATATTTTTATTCTGGATTCATTTTTTTATTTAGATTTATCATTGCACATTTATTTAGCCAACTTTCTTTCGTACACACATTTAAATGAACCAACGGCTGAACTCTTATAAACAAAATTTTTCGAAAATAAAAAAAAAGTAAAGCGGTAATTTAAGATGAGCGAGACTTGAAAGAGTTCCAATTGGAATTTCGAGTCTAAAGCATATAGAACACGAGCAAATTCGAAAGTCGGCACAAGCTGCAAAGTCGCTCTCGCTATATATATCTTAGCCCCGATGAGAAAGTACATACACAAGCTCCGAGGCTAATGCGCGCGGAGAGCAGGGCGGCTCGCGGTCCTTTGAGAGCTGAAAAGCGCTCTGACATGTACACGCGTCTATATATGCCCCCGCGAGTTTCTCAAGAGATCGTGAGCTAGTCTCCCTCTCGCTCAGCATCCAGCGCCGCAGGCGAAATTTTATCTACTCTGCAGATTCGGTGAGTCACGAGAGGTGAGATCCTTGAGCGAGCCTTTCTTCGACGCCCTGCGAGCAGATGATAACAGACAGGCGGAATGCCGATACTTAACTGTCTGTATGCGCACTCGTACGGGACTAGAGCTGCCGTATGTGCGTGCACGCTGAGCTCTTTACACTGCAGCTGCCGGCGAATCTATCGATTGCTTTTCTATATAACGTACCATTGTCGTATTACGGCGACTCTTTTTTTTCCTCATACTCGAATAATACCGTTTTTGTTTACGATAACAAAAATTATTACTATCTGCGTTTGATCGTTAAAATCTAAACGACACATCCATATCTCTTATTCATTTTGAGAAAAGGAACGTACAGAGCTCAAGTTACAAACAAGTCGACTTTGAAATCAAAGCCTGCGTGCGCCTGGAAATCCCTCATTACGATATCGACATTATAAAGCAGGAAAAAAACAAAAGAGCCCGTGGCTTTCACGCAATGATACGGCTCGCTGTCAAAGTCGATTAAAGGAAGCTGGATTTTTATGGGGATATTTTATCGAGAAGCGGCGAGTGACGAGATTAACGATTGACCACCGGCATCCCTACTTATTACGAAGCTAGATGTTTTTCCTAATTTCAGAGCGCTTATAATTTTACCTCGTTTAATATACCCGACCGCTGCAATTAACCATTACCATTCTTACTTCCTTTTTCCCGAGCGCAGTTATATATTATTAACAAACTACCGAAAGTAATTTCAATAGCAAATCCTCGTAAAAATCGCTCGGCTCATAAAAGCCGCAGGTTTATATACAGCAGAGCGGCAACGCCGAGGCGCGCTCGCTCGCCGACTTTCTTCCAAGTTTTTTTTACATTCACCGCGAGCGGGCTCCCAGCGCGCTGCGCGGTGGCCGGCGCGCTTTTTCCGCTCGAGCGCAGCGATGAGTCATTTGTTCGTGCGAGCGCGAGAGCCTCGTGACGCCATGTTATCGTGAGACTCGATTCTAAAGTCACGATTTTCGCGAGCTCGAATTCGCGCGTGGATGTGTATTTGCGAGTGACACATACGCGTGAGAGACACTTTTGCCTCGATGTTATATTCAGAGAGAAGCGTCTTGTTTTTTATCTCGTCTGTGGTGATAGCTAAAAAAAAAAAAAAAAAAAAAAAAAAAAAAAAAAAAAAAAAAAAAAAAAAAAAAAAAAAAAAAAAAAAAAAAAAAAAAACAAAAAAAAAATAGCACATATATAATTTTAAAAATCCCGAGGATTAAAAGAAATCCGCAAGAGGCAAGGGCTAGCTTAATAAATTCGAATAAGCTAAAAAACACTGTCCCCTATCTTATCTTGCGCGTTAAAGCGCAGACCGGTAACTCGAGAAGAATTTCGCCAACATAAAGCAGACGGCAAGAGCAGCAGTAGCGATGTAATCGGGCCGCAGCTAAACAAACATACAAAGTTGCCGCGCAGCAAGCGACTCTATACACACACACACACACACACACACACACACACACACACACACACACACACTCGAGCCGAACGCGAAATTCGCAACGGCGCACTATAATATATGTAACACAGAGCGGCTCGGGTTTTAGCTCGAGCTAATTAAAAGGAGGGAGTTACGTTGGATACGCCGCGAGCTCGCGATAAACAGCGCGCAGCGGTGCAGTCTGCAATGTCAAGGCCAGCCGGCTTTGCTGCGCAGACTCTGGCGCAGTTCGTCTTTCTTCCTCCTCTGCCGCCTACTCCGCGCGCGTAAACACGCGAGTCCCTTTTTCGCTCTATACCCTTTTTACGCCTCGACCTCTATATAGTCGTAACTATCCATACTATAGTTAGCCTGTTGCTGCCCCCCCAGCCGGTATTGCCGTGTGCGCCTGCTCCTTTTTTCTTCTCTCCCACTGAAGGACGCTGTTTTTTCTCTTTTTTTTTTTTTATTTCCTGACTCGCTGCTGAGCTGACACATTCTGTCGCGCTATACTTTCCTGTAGTGTTCCGAGTTATTTTTTCATTTACGCGCACCGAATCTAAAGCGCTGTATTTATTTTGTTTTATTAATAGACTATGCTTGTGATAAAAAAGAATTTTCTTTGCCCGCGTGTTTACGATCAATCAGTGAATGCGCGTTCGAATGAAATTGATACTTATTTTTTTACAAAGATTAAGCACCCTGGTGTAATTAAAAAGAAATTCACTTGTCTCTTATCATCCTTTTATAAATTTATATAAGAGCTATAAATCACCCCGACGTATTTTTCTTTTTTCATTACGCTAATGAAAATACTGCATTCTCTCACGTACATGCGCTTTCATACATACACATTCACAGACATCTTAATGCGATACCATTACACAATTGAGCGATAAAGATTACTACATTATTCCAATTGCAGGTCGACCAGCTCCATACATTACTCTCTAGAACATTCGTATATATACATAAAACCGATTTAGCACACATCCAGAACGCTCAAAAAGCAAATCAATAACTCATCAAGCTCGCTGGCGCTTATCTTTTCTTTTTCTCCATCCTGCGCAGCTATACATCAGCTAACGCGCTTCTTATCTACTCTCCAAAACTAAGCCTAAATCCTCGCGCGCTATATATAACTGCGCCGCAAAAAACTGCGGACTTTCTACTGCGCGTCGGGCTTACCTGCGCGCAAGTGAGCGAGCGAGCGACTTGGCAACGTCGCAGTTTAGTAGCTCCGAGAGCTCGCCGAGAGAGAGAGAGAGAGAGAGAGAGAGACAGAGAGAGAGATGCACTTTCATCGAGCGTGGGCGAGAGCGCGATATCACTTTGACGCTATCCGTTGTTATTTTCGCGCGTGTGTACAAGCGAACGCTAAAAATAGGCGGGACGCGCGATCGAACGCGGACTTGGCACGACTCGGGCTGTTTCTTTCTCTGCGGTTCCCCTTTGATCGGCTACGGATCTTAAGCTAATTTCGACGGGCGTGGGAGAGCTGAGACTGCGGGGCGCGCGCGGAAATTGCCGAGATTGAGATTTGCGCGTCTTTCTCCCGTGTAGTGGGCTTCGCTCGTTTTAGACTTCCGCGATGATTTTGTATTTATATCGAAATCAAGAGCCGCTGGCAGTGTTTGAGCTTACAGATTAACGCTTCAATGTAGTGTGTCTCAATGAATCAGCTTTACAAGATTTAACAAAGTTTGCAAAGCTTGCTCGATAAATCAATCAACCAGCCTTGAGATATAAATAAAAATTTAATAAAAATTTTTTAATAAAGCATACAAATTTGGCTATATAAAATTAAACATCTGACGAGCCGCCTTAAGTAAGATGATAAATCTGAACTTATAAGTCTGAGCAGACTCATTAGAGAGAAAGACCGGCATTGATTGCGCGCGACGCGACAAGAAATAAAAGCCATCTCTCTTCCGTATTTCCTTTCCGGTATCGCGCGCCTCTTATAAACACACACACACACACACACACACACACGTGCACTCTCCAGGGGTACACATCGAGCAGCGAAAAATCGCGTCGAAGAAGGCGGAAATCGCTTTAGAAGGATGCAAAGGATCGGCATCAGGGACGTTCGCATATGCGCGCCTGCGGGCGCGAAAAAGAGACACGTTATATACGCGGCTCGCGAGGGCGAAGGACGCGCAGATGACGAGGCTTATGCGCGCGAGAGAAAAGACGCGCGCGAGAACAAAGGAGAACGATAACTAACGATCGATTATTTTTAGACTCGCCGTCGCGCGATGTTAACGCTCGCGTTAGGAAGGATTTTTCGGCGCAAGGTGAGAGCGCGCGTTTTGCTTTTGTTCGCTTGAAGAGAGCCAAGTTTCTAAACTGCTTCTTTGCAGTCGTCGGCCTCGCGCGCGCGCGCGCGCGACGTCCATAATATCGGGAACTTGATACATGTGTGCGACTTTGTGTACGGCGAAGCGATTGCGAGCTCTCGGGGCTCTTCGCTCGAGTAAATACGAACGTTACGCGGCTTACTTGGAAACATTATAATGCCGAGCGGCTTGTTTAGCGTTCTAGATGTCTTAGGAATCAAAACAATTATAGCGGCGGGTACGCTGGGAGAATCGTTATTTTATAAAACAAGTGCTTCGTAACAGTTGACACTACGGCTCATGTACGCCGCTGCGAAACCATTAAAACTCGTAGACTCGACTAATTGTCTAAACCCCGAAAAATCCCGGCTTAATCTTCGGCCGGCACAAGCGCGCAGAGATTGTCGAAAAGAAAAAAAAACGCAGCCCTTTTTAGAAAAATTAAAAAAAAGTACGAGAAAAAAGACAGCAGCCAAGCCGTTCTCCGCAGCGAGAATCCGCGCAGGGCTTCG
>JAPYZB010001796.1:0-13879 GCA_030522745.1 Eupelmus kiefferi | reverse complement strand
TCAAATAGTTTAGTTCACATTTGATTACAAAAAGGCTTTGCAAACATAATAAAGATTTATGAAAATATGTATCTTTTACAATAACAGATATTTTTTTATCTTTATGTCAGAAGAGATTTAAACATTTTTGAAAGAGGTTTAAAAAAAGTTTTTCAAATATTTTAACTTTAATATCAACATTGACTTACAAGAAATTTACAACGTTTGCCTTACGGATATTAATTCTGATACCTAAAAGCAATTTCCGGTACTTGTACAAGTTATATCGTTCGGTTTGTTTTTCTTAGATGTAAATATTATATCCAAATAACTAAACTTTTTTGATAACAAATTGTGTATCTTTTTTAATCATTGCCTACAATAAAAAATTTCTTTATCAAACAATCGAAAAGATATAATCAAAGAAGAGACAATATTTTTGCGAGAATGAAACACCCAAAATTTCATCAAAATTCATGACCAGGAGGTCCTGGATTCTTCGTGTTAGTACACATTTCTTGAAGTACTTTTAAATCGATTATATTGAAAGGTACTTATCTTGGATAGAGCGTTTCGAAACTCTAAGATGCTCTTCTTAAACAAGTCCTTACTAGATTAACCCCTTCAGCTATCGATTCAGACCAAGCATGTGTATCTGGTTTCCCAAAAGTAGAACTTATTTTTATTTTTTACGTATACATGATATATCTTTTATATTTAATACTTTTTAGAAACTATATCTTTAATATCATCAAATTTTATTTTTTTTTATATCGTATCGGTAGGATGAGTATGCTCATAAGATATGTAAATAAAAAGTTATGAGATTCACCACGTGTTCACCTAAATCAAAATCGAGGTTAGACGTCATAAAAGTATAGTGATAGAAAAGACATATTTTTGCAACATAACTAATAATTTTAATAATTTTAGCATTAACTACTTGAAAATTTATTGTTTGATTTTTTGAATACATTTAAAAATAGTAAAAATATACTTTGATACCACATTAAAAGTTAAAAAATGCATGGAACAAAAATAAAAAATAGAAAAACTATTTAATAATTTAAAATAAAGAACAGAACAAAATAAAGACTTAAACAATGAATTAATAATAAATAAAACTGCAGCACATCCAGTAACAAAGGTAATAGAAAACCTTATAATTTTATAGCGCACAAGCTTAAACCAATACCAGCGTATACACTTTTCTTTCTCTCCACGTAGCAGCCTTACACAAAGCGCGCAAGCATCTCCCCAGCTTCCCAGCACGTGAAACAGCCTCGGAATTTCGAGTTTTCCGCGCCGAGCCTCGGCTGCGCAGCTCCTCGGCGCAGAAGCTCGCGTAATTCCATCTCTCTCCTTCACCGAGCCCGAATCGATGCTCCACCACCGCCCGACGCGAATATACCCCATTCATCCCAGCGATGACCCCCGAACTTCCGGGTCCCATTACGCCGTTATCCTGTATTAATCGTCTCCAGAAACCCACGCCTAATCATAGCCTACGAATCGATCTTTCCACTCAACCATAATACCCAGCCATCATCACCGAATAGACCCAGCAATAAGACGCAGAAGCTCCGAGATCTCCGCATACGCGTATATAATCTGCAAGAGCTTCGTGCGCAAGCTCACTCGCGTTTAAGGTCAGCTGTGCCACCGACTCACACTCCCACGCACACACACAGACGCACATTTGCGCGCGAAGGTACGAACCGCCACCGCCACCCAGCTCCCTAAAACCTCCCCGTCACGAACCTCCAAAATACTTCTAGCTAAACGCAGCCCAAAAGTACGCAGCGGTCCTCGTGTCGCTAACGATTCCTACTCTACTCATCTACCTGCCGGCGCGCCAGGCACGCACGGAATCTCGAGCACGAGTTTCTCCACACACTTGGCGTGTATCTCTCGCAGCGCGGCGCGCAGTCGCCTTGACAACAGAGAGCGCGGCGCCACCGCGCCACGTGCATGTGTGCGAGGAAAGCGCGCGCGCACGTTGCGCGCTGCTCCACCACCCCCGCCACGGCCGTCGTAGTATGGTGGTGGTACGTACGTACTCGACAAGGACGGAGCCATGCGCTTTGCCACCGCGTGCGTGGAAGGGAGAGAGAGACGGAGAGGAGCGGGAAGAAGAGAGAGACAGAGAGAGAGCCGATGTACCGCAGTAGGGTAAGCGAGGCTCTAGGCCATGTCCTCCTCTCCTCTTCCGCGAAGAATTACGCTAGCACGCGCGTAGTCGCGGCGGATTCCTCGCGCCCGATCAGCGCGTCTGCTATTCTCTCTCACCCCGAGGATAGTTTTCTTAACTGTCGCGGTAAGATTTGCAAATTGTTGCGCTGTGGGGGCGATTGTTCAGATGGTGAGATATCGGGGAGATGCATCGTATCAGCTTGTCAACTTGCAGAATCTGAAGCAAAGTTCTTGGAGCAGCGGGGGGGTTTTCGACTGGAAAGTTGAGGGCGCTATCGCGCTTTAAATCGTGCGTGGAATCCCGAACAAAGACAGAGGGAAAAAGAGAGTTTTAAACAGTGCGGAGAGAGCGAAGGTAGCAGCGGGAGCTTGCAGTTTTAATATGCGCTTGAATAAGCCGCGGAGTGCGCGAGCTTTTTGCGAGGAAAACTTTCAGCGCTTCAAGTGCGATTTACGGCTGAACTGTACGGTTGAAAGTGAAGGATGAAGAGGGTAGCTCCCGGAGAACGTTGAGAGATAGTCTGCGAAGATGAGCATCGGGGTGAGAAGTGGAGACATGAGAAAAAGAAACATCATAGAGAGGCGAAGCGTGCTGTGGAGCCAGACGGGATCGGAGAGATCATCTTACTACCCAGGCTAGGTAGCAGCGTAACACCTGCCAGGAACCATTATCGTCATAACAATTCCCCACTTTGGGGAATTGATTCCCACGGCACGCCGCGCTCTGTGTTTCTCCTTAAGCCGCTGGGATGATCGATCGACTGGCACCTTTACCTGAATGAATTGAAAAACTGTATTCGTCTGACCGACCGGTCGGGCTTGACGTTGATGCAAGCTCCTCCGTCAGTGGTGTGCGAAATGGGCGGTGACGAGGAACCTGCTAACGATTAGATCGAGCAGCCTCGGCCTTGATCTTCGCCGCGCGCTCCTTTCCAGCCTGTACCTGTGCGTCACTACAAAGAAGCGCCCAAAACTGAAGGCCAACCCGAGCTTTTCATGCAGGACCCTCGCAAGCTCGGAATATCAAGTAGATATTCCCCTAAACCATAATGGTTCCAAGAGCGCGAAAAACTATCTATCTACGCGACGCGCGCGAAGTCAATCGAGTTCGGCTGTAATTGAATCCAGCAGTCCAGCCACCTGAGTACGTGCCTGGTGTCCCCGAACGGCTTAATCCCTCAGAGCCATAACTGAGCAGCGTTCCATCAAAGTGGCCAGCCCTCTGAAACCATCGCGCTCTCTCCACATCTTCCTGGCACGATGCTCGCCGCTCCGCAGCAGCAGCCCAGGCGACTGCAATGGCGATTAATTAGCAGTCGTCGCCGAAGGTCCAGTCGCAAGAGAAGCAGCTGCAGCAGTGTCCGTCGGTGCTGTTGGCCTTGACGTGAATCGATGCTCGCCACTAGCACAGCCGCCCTCGGTCTGCGCGCTCAGCTCACGGGGGGCTGAGGCGCACGTTCGCACACCGCCAGCGCCTTTTACCCAAGCGCGATCGCACACACACACACACACCAATAAGCTCGGCTGTCTGCGTGCAAACGCTCGGTGAATAAATAGGCGGCAGAGCCGAGCTCGCCTTTTTTTTCGTGCGTGCCCACGGACGAGGCTGGTCGTACGCGCGCGCGCAGCCGTAAAGAGCGCGAAGCTGGTTTTTAAATTTTTGACGAGAGAGCAGCCGCGAGGGGTTTGGTGACGTGGGAGTGCAGGTGCACGAGGAGTGTGCAAGATGATGCAAAAGTTGACGAGGTTGACTAAGGGTGCTTTTTATAGTGTTAAGTGTTGTTGAATTAGCATGTTGACGATGATGTTGATCGTTAAGTTATTACGCTGTTGCTGTTGTTACGGATTTTCGAGTCTTTTAGCGTATCAAGTTCGAATATGTAGCGCGTTTAAGGATTTTTCACTCTTGGTAGATTAACGATTAGCGGTACGGTTGGAGTAGTTTTTATTACGAAAAGAGGCAGTGTTGTTCAAGCTGCCGTTCTCTCAACGATAAAGAAATAAAGTTACGCTTTAACTTTCCTACCCCGGTAATACTTCCGCGAGTGCGTTAAATAAAGTTAGCCGACTTGTTGGCGTATAAAAGTTAAGCGAAGATAGTTCCAGAGACTCGGAATTCCTACGGCGAGCGGCGACGCAACACCTGCTCCCAAAGGACTAACTGTCAGAATCAACGTCTTCGTATCTCGGCGATCGATGATGCCACCCACCAATGAATAATAGCGCCCAAATAGGGCTTCAGCGAGGATCGCACGCAAACTCCACATCACGAGTAATTCTCTGTTCTCTATTCGGGACGAAAGCTCGATTAAAGCAAGTAACACCGGCGTGTGTAACATCAATCTACCGAATTCTACTCTACCGTCGCTGCGTCCCCGTCAGCGACGATGATTAGCAAAGTTACGCGCGAGCATCCATCATCATAGGTCCGTCAAGTCTCGAGCTGTCGCAGCCGACGTCGACCTCGTCGCCTGCGAGGCGACGCCAGCGCGGCAGTCGGCGCGGCAGCTGCGGCTCCTCGGAGCCGCTCCTGGACATGGGCACCCGCGACCCCTGGGACTACGAGGCCCTCAACGCCAACTCGAACGGGGCCACGCCGACGTCGACGCCGCCGAACAACCACGTCATCAGTCCCATCAATGACCAGGCCACTACTACAACGACCACCACGACGACGACGGATAGCATCAATGGGATACCCCAGCAACAGACACAGAAAGCACACTCGGCGCCAAGGGTCTACTTCCAGGCGGAGAATCTGGCGTCGACCAGGAGAAGGAGCAGCTGCAGACTGCTGGGGGCTCAGACGTCCTGCAGGAGACGCAGCAGGAGCATGAGCGCCTGGAGCGATCTGTCCAGATCGTCCATCAGATTCGACGAGAGGTAAGCTGTGCGGGACGGTATGTGCGTGAGTTATCTCGCTGATGGGGAGGCTGTTACTCTTGGCTGGCTTCCCAAGCGGCCGAATTATCGGCCCGGGGGCCGGGATATGAATAGGCGCGTGTATACGGAGGCAAGCGTGCGGTGCTCGTTTGTTAAACGATGCGGGGAAGATTGGGAACGATAAATCAGAAGTGGGAATATAAGATTTTTTTGTTTGCCTTTCGCGCGGTGCTGCGGCTGGCAGGTTTTTCGCGGAGTTGTATTTTCTTAGGGTTTGTTTCTGAGGTGGGTGTGTTGGTTATTAGAGGATATATAAAAGATTTGGAAGGTTGGGTTTTAAAAATAGATAGTTACTTTTAGAAGAAATTGTTATACCTTACATTGCTTTTGAATGGTAGAATTTTCAATGCTGCTCTTTGGGTAGAATTCTTCGATAAGAGAGGGTTGAAAAATACGACAATACCATTCTATGTTTGATATTGAAAATAAAGCTTACTTATCAAAGTATAGAATAAAATTGGATACAATATATTTCAAAAAATTGTTAGGTGAATAAATAACATATATTTGTAATAAAAATGGAAATATTTCGTCTATAGGTAAATATTAAAAATATTTCATTTTTCATTTATTTAATTAAACATCTTGCTTTAATAAAGGTTTAATTAAGCATGCTAGCTCATAATCGGCTAATTTTAACGAGTAATTGAATATAATGCAATTAGCTTTAATCTATGCATAAACGGTAGCTGCACCTTTAAAATTGATTAATTTTAAGTTTAATAGAATAACTTTTAAGTTTGTAACTACATATATCATAAAAGATAAAATTTTAATTGCTCAGTGATTCTTACAGAGTATAATTAAATGTAACTATAATTATCAGAACCTATGCGCAAAGCATTTTACACCACGAATATGCATGACCCTACTCTTCATGCATACTGTGAAAATATACCATAATTATAAAAGTTTAAATTAAAGCTTTATAGTTACAATATACTTTAAATTACTGACAAAACATATTCACAAAATCTAATTAAATTATAATTGTGAAAAGCTTGATAAAATAGTTATATGTTCGTGGAATGGAAGATATAACTTGCACATTTATTAAGTTATTAAACTAATATTCATAAAGTATCCATGGTATTAAAATAATTGCGGTCTTCTAAATTAGAATCCACAAGCACTAAATTATATTGTTCTATTTTTGAAACTCTTCCATTAATACTTCTCAATAATCAATAAATAATTTCCGTAAAATCCTTGGCATAAATATACCAAAATATTAAAAATCACTAAAAATATCTAAAATAGAAAGTAAAAACTAAACTATAGACTATTGAAAATTCATGCATAGAAAAGTTTTTCAAAAGTTTTCAACTACTATATTTGCCTGCTGTATTTTCACGTCATCACTCCACACTTTCTCACAAATCATTTACGTAGATCGAACACAACCAATCACCACATACATCACGTGCATCGATACCAATAACAAAAGAAAACTCCATCTAACAAAAACTTCAATTGTACTTCAATCGGTGTCAATCCAACATTGACCAAAATGTACACATCAATACAAACTCTGATATCCATTGCACAAGGTATCAAAAGTTCTCACTCAAAAGTCCCCGAACGCGCGCTGAATTCAGATCAATGAAAACGGAGGCTTTCGCAGGCTTCGACCCTCACGGGAAATTGATTCAGTTGCCCGAGCAGCCTTCGTATATGCATCGCCGTACATCCGGATTTATGCAGCTGACGCTCAAACGAGACAAGCTCTGATATCCGCGTCCCCGGGTTATCTTCTTACATTAAAATTTTTCGAAAAATACTTAGCCGAAGGTCTAAACCGTCGGGGCTGAGCCGCTTTTCCGCGCCAGTCTTTAATATAAGCCACGAAATTGAGCCGGTATGCAAAGTTTGCAGCCGAGTTTCCAAGCCACGAGTGATATTCTCGAGGGGAAAATTTGGTAAGGGATGTGGTAAATTCTTTGAGCGAAGAGGTTTTGCGTCTGTGGATGAAAATATAAGCTTATTAACTGTATAGGGATACGGTGAAATGAAATAAATCTTACTGTGTCAGAAATGAAAGATATCTTGTTCACTAAAACTTGAGTTTTTTGTTACAGTTAAGATGTATGGTACCGATAGATGATTATTTTTATATAAAAGAGAACTGTTACTATCAGAATTTAAAAGATAAAAATTCCAGCAGGAATTAAGCCAAGTCTAACTTAAATTATTCAACAAAGGATTTCATTTCTGGTATCAAAAAGTCAGGCTATACTTTATTCTCGAATGGGTAGAGCAAGGGATTTAAAATTTGAATATTTCTCACGCAGAATGTGTATTCAAAGCCATCCGATTTTAAATATTTAAAGTATTGTAAATAAATATTTTTTGCACATATTTTGTTAATTCTCATTAAACGTGCATTTGCTTGCGAATTTCATTTGTAAAAAATCATTTCCAAGATAGCAACTTTAATATAAAATTCTATCGGAATCCAATAAAATAAATTTTGAAGAATCTTTTTTGTGACCATTACCAACTTTGGTATACCTATGACAGTACATTTACTTTACGAGCTTCTATGAACTTCTATACTTTACTACTTTTCTAAATTTCAATTTTAAACTTTTCGACAGCGTTTTTTAGATTAAAACTTCACCACAAAGTTTTATCCTAACTTATTGAAACATCTTTAAAGATTGAGTTTAAAATTGGCTTTATAAATCATATTTGTAATAACGATATTTGTAATAACCTACAATAACAATAAAATTAGTTTTATAAATCATACTAAGTTATAATCTATCATATGAAAATTTCAAATATATATTACAATCCTAATGAGATTTCATTTTGAACATGCCAGTTTCTTGCATGCCTACTCTGTACGTCATAATTTATATCCTCAATTTGCTCTCCTTCAAGGCGAAAATAAACGAGCACGCATTAACAGCGGAAATATGATTGGATTCTGACCGATATACCGATGCAATCAACGAAAACTTCCTCGTCTTCTCGTCAGTTCAATAAAAGCGTCAGTTCAATAGCACGGCCCAAAGCTGCAAAGAAAGACAAAAAAAAAAAAAAAAATTCGTACAAGCGAGGAAAAAAGCTATAATATTCGCTTTTCCCCAGTGGCTTATAGATGTTTTTTATCGAAAATCGATATTCGTCTTGCAGTTCTTCAAATCTTGAAGTCCTCCGCGGCCGCTCATCCACACAGACAGTCCTTTTCCCACTATTATCAAGCTCTTGTGATTCGCAAGGGGGCTTATTGACTTTTTCTTAAGACTGCCTCTTCTGGTCTTCGTTGAGTACGGGACGCATCGTGTATACATAAAGAAACGTCTTAAATTTCTAAGGAGTTCTCTCCTCTCGACGACACCTTTAGGTATATACGATTCTCAAAGTATTCCATTATTTATCAAGGCTAGCCGGCCTCGTTCGCGCGGAAAAGGGGACCTACATTGTGTTTTATGACTGGGGAAAATACGAGGACAATATTCGCCGGTATTACCGATATTTTTCGCATCCATTCAGCTTAACATGGAGGAAAAAGCTTGATCGGCACACGTCAGGAGTAAAGAACGAGTGGAGAAAAGGAGAAAAAAAAGCCGTCGCCGCTATTGAGCTCAGGTCGGCCTATTGTTCGGACAAAGTTTGTTTTTAATTTTCTCTTTAGTATTTTAAAAGGCTGTTTGTAGCATTAGCAATATTGTAACAAAAAATTATCGATATCAATTTCTTTATAGTTCGATTATCCGTTATTTTGCGGTCTCATGAAAATACAGTACATGGTCAAGACTAATGTAAAATGGTTCTTTATTTTTTTGTATCTGCAAATTCCATTGACATATCAAAGTAATTTACTTTCCTTTAATTCACATAAAAGAGAAATAAAACATTTTACGAAAAAGAGCCCAATCAAATTCTCATCCCAATCTTTACACAAATCTTCCACGTGCAAGCTCGCAAAGGCGAAAACGGTAAAAGCCAATGGTAAAACGCAACGACCGCTTGCAATCCACTTGATTGCTTTACGAGCCATGAGCAACAACGGCTCTCTCGCTTCTTCTTCTTCTTCACTTTCCTTCGCGGCTTATTACGCACGGTACATCATATTGCGGAAAATGAGCGTTTTTGCCCCATTACTTTCTCGTTCCGGCGGGCTCTTTGTTTTATATGGCACACTCCGGCTGCCGAGCGGAGAAAAGACTGAAATTCTTTGTGCGCCGTGAAAAGTGCTGAAGAGTAGAGCGACGTTTTTCGGCATTTTTTTATAACACTAAGTTTTCTAGGCCAGAGGGAAATTAAAGTTCGCGCGGAACGCTTTAGGAGGATTATAGGTTTTTTTTCCGGAAGGGATTTTCGTTGAAGTAGGGAGCTTGCGTTGACAGTTGTTTGCGACTGCACTTGGTCGATATGCGCGAAGACCGGCATTAAAGTTTAATCAGTCAAGGAAGTTGAAGCGAGAAAATGGAAGGAAATGACGAGTTAGCAAAGTGGCAGAGGATCGAATTAAGTTTCGTGCATAATGTTTTGCATAATCAGCCGTTACTTATTCGAACAGAATCATTGAATTTTGAGGGAAAATTCAGCTGCGCGATGTACACCCGTATAGGTATCTCGCTAGATGCTAAGCTAAGTAAGAATGAAATATTTATGTAAGAAATGCAAAGAAGATAGTGTTGCTTCAATTTGTCAGGTTATTATTAAGATTTTATTTAAAAAATCTAGTGAGAAAAAATTCTTAAATATTGTAGATTGTTAAATATTATAAATATTGTGAAACTCTTTGATAGATATGATTAGAATAGTTTAAATAATTGAAAATAATTTATATACACTAATTTATCAATATTTTATTCTATTTGTTAATAAATAACTTCTTAAATCTTTTTAAAAAAGCAAAGAAATTAAACAAGTATTTTTTATCAGAGCTACAATGCGACCATAAAAAGGGAAAAGATATTTCTCCAAGTGCATAAGAAAGATAACCAAATATGTAATTGCCCTGGATTTTAAGCAGACATTTTAAAGAAGTTCAGAAGATTCCTGTATACATACGAATAACAGAATCTCAGTTTTCTTGCCAGACTTTTTATTACTTTAATCTTATCCTTTGAATAGATTTGCTTTGGATGTTAATCAATCATAATGCTTTTGAAAGCCAAAACCTAAATGCATTATTGAACTTCATTCATTTCTCGAAATGTCTTATTTAAACGATTACACATATGTTTTCAAAAAAGATAATAACAATTTAATCAATCTATCAAATATATTTATTTAACTTTTTACTGTAAAAACAAATTATTCGCATCCCTAAGGCTTCGAGTGAAACATTTTCATCCAAAAGAAATAAATGTTAGTATTTCAGAAGTCAATGTGCCACTAACATATTTTCAAAAATTCAAAAGTTCCTTTCATACTTTATGGAAATAAAACTTTTAGTCTTCTCTTGAATAAAATCTTTCATATTCCTTTAAAAAGTATTTATTTTTGTTTTATACATTTGCCTCAACCTACAATAAATATTGACTACATTTACAAGACTACAAATGCAAGAAACATTGTTAAAAAATTATAAATAAATTTTTTATATTAAAGTATTAATAAGATATTGCTTCGTATAAATATAAAGATAACACTCGGCACACATACATTTACACAGACATTTTCTAAAAATAGTATATTTCGTTTCTAAATACTATTACAGATATTTATAACATGTATTTTAAAATTTTTTAGTTTAAAAATGTTTTCTTTGCGACAAAGCATAACAAATATTTTGACATATAACTATGTTTATATATGTCATTATTTATGTTTATAAGTAGTAAAATAATTATAGGCTTGAATATGTAGGTAAATTATTCTCCCGATTGGAAATGTGAAATGCCAATGAACTTTATTTTGATTCAAATCAAGATAATATTTAATTGTACAGAATAAAATCTACAACACAATAAAACATGTAAATTTTAAAATTTGACATGTGTATGAAAAATAAATAGAGTGATTTTGCAACCCTCTATTATGCGACTACAGCAATATATTTTATGATAACGATCTAACATAATCTTTATAAAGTTTGTTAGTTTTCTATCAATTAATTAAAAAATCGTGTTGTTTATGATTATATTCTTAGTAATCAGAAATCAATCATTGAATAAACAGAACATTCTAGTGTTACTTTTAACAAGTTTGTTTGAAAAAGCTAAAAATAATATTCAAGAATTTTACCTACTGGTGTACAAAAGCTGCAGAATAGAGGAAAAATCATAGAATTTGAATTTTGTATAAGAGTTAAAAGCGTATAATGGTCATGTATTATTCTGTACAAAGAACACTTGACTTGCACATTAAACTATTAAAACAGAAAATTCTTTTAACTTCAACTTGCCATTACTTAACGAGGTTTAAATGAAAGTTTCTGAAAATTGTACTTAACATTTTTTAATGTATTTAGATACTCATATATTTAAAAACTTCATAAATATTTTATATTACTATTATAAAAAATGAAAACAAAAGAGTAATATTAATTCTACATACTTAAATCTGATAAATGTCTATTTTAAGAAATAAATTTTTTGTGATAAATTGCTATATTAGACTAAAGAGAGGTGAAAAACTTTGAAGTTATATTTGTATTAGAACAAAAGTTAGAAGTATTTTTATGGACGAAATATCGATGCATATGACCACCGCAAATCGATGTGACTCACGTCATAATTCCTGTCTATTCTAACCGTCGTGGCTGACTGGACGTCACGTATTTTGTTTTTGTTACAATTTCAGAAATGAATAAAATTTCATTTCGTACAGTTTTGATTTTTATTTGATGTTTTTTTTATTTTTGTCTGATATTTTTAATTGCCTAATATAATGTTTTTATTAATTGCTTTAAAAATTGTGTAATTGAATGACTTAAAACCTTGTGTATACATATAGTAATAACGTTAACTTTATAATTAGTTTTTCACAAACATCTTATATGCTTTATTATAACTAAATATTAGCACTCTAATCTCTACCAATTGAGACACATTTAAAAGTTACTTCATATTAATTGCTTCCTCTTATTTATGCTTCTATCATTACTTATTCAATTTCAAAGCCAAAAGCTCCATCTTAACCAAATCTAACAACTCTCATCCATCCCCAAACCCATAAAAAACAGAAAAACAAGAAGAACGACGAAATCCCTCCATGCATTAAACACAATCAACAGCGCGACTAAAAAATCCCATTATTCCCGTGAGTTATCGCCTCCCCTAAGAAGCGCGAAACGTTCTCCCCCTGTCAACCGTATAAAGAACGCAGCGCTTACCTCGCAATTACACTTAATGTTTAAAGAAGACACCCGCATGTACGACTTCACGCGCGGAATCATAAAACTTCCCGACGACCTTTCCGAAAAGCCCCTCAGCTTCTACCATCTCGCGGACATCTAAAATTCAGGGCGTTCAACGTGAAAGAGTCGCAGTTCTGGGTCCGTATAGATCGCTCGCGCGTCCCCGCATAAAAGGAGAGAGAGCCGCGCCATTGAGAGGAAACGACCCAGTGACCTTATACGCCGAATGGCGTGCGTTCGCCTTTCTTCTCTACGGCAGCGATAATCTCTGGCTGTGCAACGATTATACAGAAGCGCGGACGGGGCGCTGGTAGGGAAAAAAGGAGAGACAGACGGGCTCGCGTCGCGCGTCCTTTCATCGGCGTCGAGGCATTGTGCCAAAACACAGCGGGGAGAGGATGATTCGTGAGCTGCAGCGCTTCTCTCGTTTTTCATGTTTTGTGCTGCTTTTTTGGTTGCGCTCGCTTTCTCTGTTGCTTCTGGTGCTAGTCTTCTTTTGACGAGCGTGGAGCGTCGTTGGCTTTGAATGCTCGGATGAGGAATATTTTTCGCGAATCTTTGATTCTGTGTTGATTAAGTGAGCGAGATTTGCGGAGTGGCCTAATCAATTTTTGTCAGAGTGACAAGAGAAATTTATGTCATATTTTTTTGTCTATATTCTTTTCAATTTATTTATGTAAGAAAATAAATGTAGGTAATTATATTATTAATTTTTATAATTGCTTGTTGTCATTATCTTTACTTTTTTTATATTTCTATTAAACACGAACAAAAAACAGTGTATCCGTTATTAAATTCTTAAATCGCAATGAAAGATTAATCTTACATCCAAAAAATCCAGTTAGATTTGTAGGTCGTAATTTATATTTATTTTATAAATTTTTTAACTAGTGGTCACATAAATAATTCATTAAATATATTTTCAACTCCTGCTGTTATATCAATATATGAAATACAACTTTTTTATTTATTAATAGTCATCATAATTATTCATTATTTGAAATGGAGTTAATCTGCGTTATTGTCACTAATTATCCATTTAATATTGAAATTCGTATCTACATTCAGTCAAGATTATTTTTAATTGAACATGGAGTGTCTTAATTAAACTGATAATAACCTGTCTAATTACTCAGGAAGTTATTTTCGATTCACTAAACTTCGTTAAGTTCTATCCATTGTACGCAAAAAGAAGTAGCTGAACATGCTAACTAATTGATTTATATTCACGGAAAGTTTGTGTAGAATTTGAAACTATATAAACCATGTAAAAAGACCGAAATTTTGTATTGCGCTACTTTACTTTATTAGAAAAATTGAAATTTATTAAAACTTCTATTTAGAATAATTTATACTTTTAAGCAATATTTGTTTATTTAAAATAAATTTATGAAATAGGTTTTTATTAAACTTTCTTTCTAATAAACTTTCCTTAACTTGCAA
>JAPYZB010001795.1:0-18164 GCA_030522745.1 Eupelmus kiefferi | reverse complement strand
ACCGATATCACTTTGTTGATTCGTTATCGCGACTACCTCATTATTACACCCAATCGCTTTAATCCGCCAACAGATTAGATTAAAAGCCGTAAACGCAGTTAAGTCTAAAAACGCACTTAATAAATACATAAGTAAAAAGAAAGAGGAGTCCATCTCGCCTCCACACTTGACAATTTACTACATCAGAGACTCATCCGAGCGTTGGCGTGGCGGAGCCCTGGCGCCGAGAAAAGCAGCGACAGTCGCGCGCGCGATTCTAGAAACCAGAGCTTGCGGCCGCGCGACACAACAAAAATCCCTCTCCTCTCTGTGCTGTTCTCGTCACGACTACCGTCCCCAGAGAGCCATAGTATAAATTGCGACTGCGCCATGATTGTTGCAGGCGCGCACAGATGAAATCGTTAGATAGGCCCCCCTGTGTAAGTATACTTTCGTCGCGGGGCCCTTTATGGAATATCGGATTTCACGGGCTTTTGTCGCTGGGGAGAGGAAGAGATTTGTGGTTTTTCCAGCGGCGCCGTTTACGGCTACTACGCCGGAGTGCCTTCGATGACAAAGCCGAGGGTTTACAGTTATGAGAAGCTGGCTGCGTTATTTCGCAAGGCTCGAGCGATTGTTCGTTTTTTTCTGGGGAGTGGGTTGGAAATATTATAGGCAATCGGTTTATTTATTTCGGCAAAACCGGTGGATTAATCTTTGGCTGACCGCATTTGCGCAACGCCAAGTATTTATGAGGCATGGTGGAGGTAAGAGCTGGATTGAAACGTGCAATTGAAACGAAATAATTTAAGTTGAAAATTTTTCGATGATTTATAACTAAATAGTCCCTTTCACTTTGCGCTACGGGAGAAATTGAAAAATGCGCTTGTTGTGCTGTGCGAATTCGATATTATGAAATCGATGGACCTTTGCGATAAATACTTCATGGCTGTGATTTAGCATATTAAAATATTCGAGAACGGAAAAAGTAAAGCAAAACAAAAATTGCAAAGTCCCTTAAAACCATCGGCTGAAAAACCCGCTGAAATCCTGAAATAAATCGGCCGGCAGCGAGAGACTTGCGGGTCTGAGTTATCGGCCATATCAATGAAGCCCGCTAATTTTTGCCAATAAGGTACATTCATATCTCGCGACTCCCTTCAAAAGATTACGCGTCCTCTGAAAGTGAAATACAAATGGGCGAAGCAGGTGCCCCTTGCACCTTCGGCCGCTGCACGAGCGTGAGAGCAGTAGAGTCTGAAATTTATCGTCCGATAAACATATCGGCGCGCGCGCGCGCGAGCTTGAGAGGCCGCCACGGAATCTTCTCTCGTTCTCTCTCTCTCTCTCTCTCTCTCTCTTTCTTTGCTGGCCTGCGCGCGTTTGGTCCGAAGGATACTTACACGCGAGTGCAACTGGGACACGGCGCCGCCGAGCGCGCCGCCATATCGGGCCTCTGGAAAAGGACGTCGCGTGAGGTCGCGCCTCGACCTTAGCCCAATTCTTCCCGTATATATACTCGCTCTTCGCCCTTCGATTTTTTTTTATCCTACTCCTCCTGCTATTCTTTCTCTCGTCTCCTTTTTCTTTATCGAGTGCAAAGATTCTGTGGTTGATTTTGATCCGATAAGAGAATCTTTTTTTAAAGTGGAATTTATTCGTCTGAGAGTATTCAAGGAAAGTGTTTCTGCGTGGCTGCAAAAGAAGCGCGCGGCGCTCAAAGTATTACGCGCGATTCATTAGCGAGATATTTCAATAGCGCGTTAAAAATGTGCTATAAGTGCGTAAAGCATTAAACTTTTACGCGCGGCGATGAGCTATTTGGAGAAAATTTATTGAACGGTTCGCTTTAATTTTTTTCTGCCTCCTTAATCTTAATAGCAATCTTAGCGAAAGGTCGTAATGCTGTATACACACAAGCCGCGCTGCTGCTGGCTCTCTGCAATGTTGCAGAACAGATACAGTGGGTGAAAATAGTTGACTCCCGAGCATAAAATAACTGGTTTCCTCGACTTTTTTAGCCTGCCTCCGAATAGTTTCGATACGCGGGGAATTCGAAATAGAAAATTGATGAAATTTAGCTCGACGATTGAAATTCAAAATACCCGCCTTATTTGCATGCAAATTATACATTCGGCTTGTATAACTCGCATGCGGCTCCAGAACTATTTTACCGAGAAACGGCCGATTGAAAAAATTAAGAAAATTCTAGCTTCAGAAGATGAAGCCTCATTATGAAAAGTTGTTTTGACGTAATAAAATGTTAAAATAATTGTGATCGAGTGAACAGAGTTTCTTTTTAAATTCATTTTCTAAAGTCGTGAGAAACAAAAATTTATAATTTATTGACTAAAAGTCTATGGTCAAAAGTGCTTATTAAATTAAAACAAAACTTGAAATTATGTATTTGGGAGTTGATATCAGCTTTTAACCCAAATTCATAATTGCAGAATATATTAAGCGGTTGATATATAGAATTAGAAATTGGTTTGAGCCAAATTTAAATATTCAAAGTAGTATTTTAAATTAATTTGCTTTTGCTATTTTAAAAAAATTTTGAGTAGTGACTTGTAGTCTAATGAGTTACTTCTAATCTTTGTTATAAATTACAAAATAGTAGCCTCAGAAAGTAAGTAAGAGAGATAATGAAAAAATTTAATAAGTCAAGTCGGCCCTTATTAACAAAATTAAAATCCTAAACAATATTCAAACACAATAAAAGCAAACACTAAAGAGAACCGAGAACCTCAAAGCACATCTTTGGCCATCGTCGAGCGCGGTTTTAGCGAAATACGGGAACGAAGCTGGGGGCTCGGCGCATCTGAGCATGTATACCGGAAATTCGCGTTCGAGGGTATAACAAGGCGCGCTGCATCATAAGGGGGAACAACAGCGTGTTCGCTTCTCGCGCTGGAGATTCCTCTAGTTTCTCCCAGACAATACGCATAACTGTGAATATCCCACTTGACACGCATTCGCGCACGCTCAGCAGCCACGAAATAAATCTTGCCCCAAGAACAACGCCGCGCGGAAAGTATTATCCGCGGCGAAGCATGCGTGTATATAGCTTCGGGAGTGTTGCAGGGGGCTCTTTTTTCACGAGTTAAGGCCCGTTAAGGTTATTCTCACTTGGACTGTACAGTCGTGGATGAAAGTTTATTCTATCGTATTTATTTGGATTTTTGGTACGTATATTTATTGAAATTTTATTATGCAAACTATTTTATTTTATGTAAAAAACATTAAGTTTTAATGAATCGTTAAATATTGAAATTTATCCGTTTATAATGATTTTACTTGAAAATGTGTATTTAATGCATCTAATTATTATCTATAAATAGGTACTTTAAATGTATTTCTTTAATGTTATATACAAACTGATAAAATTGTTAACATTTAGTTTAGAAATAATGATGAAATTAAATAGAAATCATTAATATAAAAAAATGAAGAGTTTAAAAATTAGTTTTAAACTACTAGAGATATTTACAGCACCTGCATAAAAATAGCTTGTAGCAAAGTCTGTACAAGCATTAAACAGCCTCAAACCTTCCTTCTCTAAAATCTCACACCATATAAGTAGAACCAAAGCCAGCCGCACACGCGCTCATACACTTACTCGCATTCCGGGAAAACACAGATTACAAAGCGCGGATTTGACGGAGGGCGCGCACCTGCATCTTGCTCGCCCGAGAAATTGATAAAGCGCCTCTTTCTCTAGCTCAGCCGCGCAGACTTCCTGCTTTCCCGAAAAGTCATTCAGCTTACTTGGTCGCACACACGAACGAACCTACGCTCGCTGTCGCGCGCGAATTATGAATTATTCCTATGCACGCGCGCGTGCTCGCGAAATTCTCGGAAGGAATGGGCCGCACACTGGTGTCGATGATAAATCTTGCCTGGCTCCAGCCTCGTGTGCTCGTTCTTTTGCTTATCGCCGATAAGAACAAAGGGAACTGCCAGGAGACGTGCCAGTTTTCTACTCCCGGGCGTATAATGGGATTCTCGGATTTTTCGGCTTTCTGCTACTTGAATTTAACGAGCGGAGAAATTTGTTTACGTTAGAGAGCGCAGCAGCTGGCTCTGACTTATTGCGTGACTCAAAGACTAAAGCGAATGCATTTGCGTATATTATTTTATTCGAAAATTTATTTATCTTTATTCTATTCGCGTGTTTGTATAACTGTGAGTGCTTTATGGATTCTTGGGCGGGAAGTTTGAAATTCTTTGAAATTTGCATTTTCAACTATCGCGAGCCCTATTTTCCTCGCGACTTATTTTCCATTATCTTTATTGCGGCTGCTTTTTTCTTGCACACTTTCAAAGGTATTTCACTTTGATTTTATAGTTCTTGCGCCTAAATCATTTGCTATTTACTTAGAAACATTTGTTACTCCTTTAAACAAGTATGCATTATTGTTCTGCTGGTTTTGTTACGAGCTTTTGCCTTTTTACCCAGCGACACTCAAATATTCATTCAATTTGAATGTCTATCTTCTACTGAGTATTTTTCTTTTGTTTACAGCTCGGAGTTATTATATACATCTATACTTTCTTTCTTCGAACTTCAATAAATACTGCAGTTATAGATTTTACCGTGACATAATACGTTTCCTATTCATTCAATCTTTTATTGATTCGAAAATCTTTCTTTGTTGCAAGCACGCTTATACAAATCACAGTGAAAACTTCGTGTATTATATGTTAATACAAAGTTTATCTACAAAATTTACTTGTAAAAGCGAATTCATTTAGTTCCTAGAACAAAACCATCCATTTTATCAAACCCACTCGTTAATTTTAATAATTAACTCGCCGGCGATAACCAGCCCATTATCAAGCTCAAGTATATAAGCATCAAAGGCATCGCAGATTAAATAAAATTAAGAAAAAAGCTCATACGCCAGGCTCTACCTGTTCTCGAACTGGTATACAGTCAGCAGCGCATCTTTCGGAATACCAGCGCTGAAAGTGCAAGTCTTAAGTACGCGCGTTGGAAAAAGGCGAAAGGGTCGCGCTTGTGTGTACGCAGAGACCAACGAGCTCTCATCGTTGCCTCGGCAAAAAAAGCACGAGAAGCGAGAGAGAAGAGAGAGACGAACGAAAAAGCTTCGATATACGCCTGGCTTTATCGCGCGGGGTTATCAGGCTTACAGGTCGCTCGCGCATTTTCCCCGGCGCGGCTTTTTCGGAATGTCAGTCAAAATATTCGAAATAGTTTTCCCTCGCGGCTCTCCCACGGCTATTTATGAGTCGGGGCGTGCGTGTGCGCGAAAAGAGGCAGGAAAAAGCAAAAGGAGCAGCGGCGGTGGCGGCAGCGTTTTAGCGTCAGCTCATGGGCTTCCTTTTTCTCGCTCGTCCCTCCTCTTTATTTATATACAGCTAGACATGTACCTGCTCGGGGCGGCCTCTCTCTCTCTCTCTGACTTTTTCGAATTCCCGGGCGTCGAAGGCCCGAGGAGAATGGCGGCGAACGTGCAATAATTAACAAGCCCATCGCCAGGCGCAAGCGCGTAAGGATATAATCGGATTATCAGCGGGCGACTCGCGCGCGCGCGCGTGCGCTGCACCTTGCGAGCCTTGCCGCCAAGCTGCATCGATCTTCCTTATCTCTCAGCACGCGCGCACAAGCGGACGACTCGCGCTCGGCACTACAGCAGCAGCCTGACTCTTTTCAAGGGACGCGCGAAAGCAGCCGTATAAGAGAGCAGCTTACTTAGGTTAGACGCAAGCGCGGTTAATAGTACGCCGCTTCGAAGCTGCGCGGCTATCGCCGAGCTTTGGCTCTGCCCTTAGTGCGTATGTACGACCTCGGCGTCCTCGTCTTTTCAACTGCGCGTGTGCTTATCTTTTAATTCCGGACTTGGACTTTTGCTTTCCTTTTCAGATAGGAAAATCAACAGCCTTTTAAGGATCGGGCGCGACTAATGGAGCCAGCGACTCAAGGACGTTTCGTCGGCCGGCTTATAATTCAATATCCAGGCTGATGTATTTTATTACTTGGGATAATTTAGATTAATTATGGTGAGGTGCAGTGTCTGGAGCAGAATTGATAATTCGAAATATTGATATAGTTGCATTCTTGCGTGAGTCATAAAACTAGAATATAAATTCAACTAAATTTTTAATTTTTCACAAACCTTTTAAAAACTAAAACGATTTTGGCTTATCCTTATTAATGTACCTCATAATCTTTTCTCTGCGGATACTGAAAAGATGCACAACGAAAATTACAAAAGCTGACAATAAATAAAACAAACGCCTTTAAGAAGCGAGTTGCCTATATAGGAGCTTGACCAAAGAATCAGAATCTCACGGCACTCATTGAATGTATCATAAAGGAGTTAAAACATAAATTATAGACAAAATTATCTTGAAGAGCATTAAGACAAAACAGAAGAAAAACAGATCCGTTCTCCCGGTCATCCTCCAAATCAAAACACAGCCAGCTCTCAAAGACATTACGCAACAGTCTCCCGCAGCAACTCTCACTGCTACGGTCACACACGCATAATGGCGGTGTGCCCCTTTGCATCTCTTACGATCTACACGCGCTTTTATCAGCGCTGCTGATCCACTCCTCTACCTTCTCCCTCTCTAACTTGAACGCGCGCTGCCCCACGTACATATATATATGCACGCGAGCGCGAACACGTTGTAAGGCTCGAGGTCAGGGATGCGCGCGGCGGCTTATCGCACTGCACCACCTCTTCTTCTTATTCTCCATCCTCTCCTTCTTCTTGTTCTATTGCTGTTCGACGGGCAGCTCTCGCGATATCGCGGCTCAATTTCTGCTCGCGACCGGATGTGCCCTGCCTTCCGGATCGATCTCTTCCCCCCCCCCACTCTCCCGGCTTATTAATACTCGCCTGCGCGCGTGTCTCCTTTTTTGGAGCTTCCTGCGCGAAAGTGATATCGCGCGTCGCGAGTCCGCGAGGAGAGGTGCTTTATGGAGATTGATGATGCCGGGCCGCATGGTAAACATAACAGCCAAGGTATTAATTTAGCCGGGGATTTTTTGTTTTACGACCGCGCGGAGACCGGTCGGGCAGGGATTCCTTGGGCTCGTGATAACTGCTCGTAAGGCCTTGCTGAAAATATGTTTCTCCGGCTAATTACGCAACGCGATTTCCAGGTAAACTCTCCGGGCCCTATTGATTCGAGATAAATGATCTAACAGCACTGCGGCTCCGACGATAGGACGCCCATTTGCATATTAAATTGATAATTTTCCCTGGACATGTGAATTACGTTTTTTTCCTTTTTCACGACTGATATCGCCCTCGGCTGCGCCCCGTTCACTCTTATTCATTGCTAATAAGGAAATATTTCCTTTTTTTTCGGGCGTTGTATTATTACTGATAGTCTTTGCATACCACCGAGATAATTGAAGGATTAGTGATAGTTTGCTCGAACTGCAAAAAATGCGCTAATTATATTGTAACGATGCCTGAGCTATTTCAAAGCCGCAGCCGAAATTAATGCTTCAAGTAGTAACAGCCGAGTATGTACAGACTGTAGACTCTAGAATCAGCTGTAGACGTAATTTATATTCCACATGATTTTCTTGTTTAATGAATCCTTTTTACAACAATTTTTAATTTATTCGAAGACATATTCAAATTAGCAATGAATGATGGAAAAAATTCAGAACGCTGATTGTTATTTTTTGTTGTCTAAAAGACTTTCTGACGTCTTTTAACGCGACAAAAAGTTAAGAGTCTGTTTTGCACGCGAAGCTAATTTTAGCGTGTCCTTATACTTTTTATCGTTCACATAATAAGCAAAAATACAGTCTGAAACATAAACATTTCAAGTGCAGCGCGTCAATAACGCGTTTGTTACATCCTTCAATTACGTTTTTGAGTGCTTTCTTATCTATCAGTCGAAAAAAACGAATAAGCAAAGCCAAAAAAGGCTTGGAAGTTAAGCCGAGACTAGGGAATTAAATTTTTGTACACGTCGAGCTGCGAGCATGGATGACGTGTACCCGCACAACAGAGAGAAGCATCGGAGCAAGCGAGAGAGCCTAGGGAAAGGGATGAAGGTAAACGAAGGCAAAGAATACGTGCTTTATTACAGGTTAGCCTGGGCGTCGTGTGCAGGCGGCGCATATATGGGACCCCTCTCTTGCTCTCTCTCTCTCTCCGTTTCTGCTAGCGAGCAGATTAGCAGCTGATGAAAAGGTGGAGCGAGGGCTGCCCTCTCCCTCTCTCTCTCTCTCTCGCTTGAGATGACGTTTTAAGTGCCGATGCGAAATTGTACGACGATAAGGCGAGCTCCCCGGCCGAGAGAAAAGTTGGCCTGCGCGCGCGCGCGTGGCCGCTCGCGATTTTCATCTATGTGCACACGTACAAGACAAGCTCCGTGTTTGTATATATAAAAGCAGCAGCGCGCGCTCTCGATACATCTCGGGCCTGCATACACAGGCTCTTTTCGCTCCTTTTGCGAATATCGCGTATATATATATACGAGCGCCGCGAACCTCTCGAGCTCCTCGCGATAAGTGACCTATTGATTTTGACCCTACTCTCCTTCTCCGCTCTTTTTTCTCACTTTCCCCCCCGGCTGGGTAATGATTGCGCGCCAATGAAACGTGAATATGAGCCGATATTATTCGATAATTCGATACACGCGGACGCGCGTGCGCGAGCCGAGCAGCTCTCTCTCTCTCTCTCTCCTCTCTGAGGAGCCTTGGCAGGCCGGGAGTAAGCTATTTTTAGCCGAGAGCAAGAGAGCTCCTTGCGCGAGCGCGCGAGGCTTTCCACGATGTTTAATGGGATCTTTCTGTAATTTGTCTGCGAACAGGGGATTTAATTGCGGTATTTACGCGATAAACACGAGTCCGGGGCCCGCCGCGCGCTCTCCTCTTTCTTTGCTCTTCTTTCTTTCTCCCTTTCTTTCTTTCTCTCTTCTCCATTTTTTCCCTCGCTCTCCGGCGAAAAAAGGGCGCTCTGCGCAAGCAACGAGTATAATACCGCAAGGCCGTTCGTACAAAATATGTAACGCGTACATGTATAAGAGAGCGTCTTTGTTAGCGCGCCGGCCAATTTGTACCATCACGGCGTCGCCTTTAATGTTCGCGGATTTTCGCCCCTGCGCGAGAGCTCGGCTCGCGCTCGCTGTAAAAACATTCGATTACGGCCTGCAGCTCTCTACGCAAGTGTATATACGCGGCGGCTCTTCGCTCCGCGCTTTTTGTCCCTCGATCGCCGAGATTGAGGAGATTCATTATCAGGCCGGCTCTCCCCGTGTGTGCGCTCGTCCCCAAGCGCTACTTCTGTCCGAGCCGGAATTTCATTAGGTCATACAAAACGTTCATGTTGCTTCTTTCTTTAATTTCGTTCATTTTTGCCGGATATGCGCACATCCTTTGACCTTGTCTTTGCTATTAAATTGCTCGGGCTCTGTGCGTGATGCCTTTACGCACTGCTCGAAACTAATTAATAGTGTATAGCTGTTTATTTTGGATTTTACGATTGCAAAATCGAAATTTTAATAATAGTTTTATTTTTGCAAATGATAAGAATGTTAAAAGTTTTCTCGGCTTATTTTAATTAAGCTTACATTGTAATTTAGTTGAGAGGGAAATAAAAAATTTAACGCGTAATTTTAGTTTTTAAACTTTAATCGACTCGACAGGAAATGACTTGGCACACTGAAAATTCTCTTTTGTAATTTTTTACTCATACATCTGTTCTGATATTGCCGTTCCAATCACTTATATCTCCTCTTGAATCACACACTTATAATTTTAAATATTTGTTTACTCACTACACTCTTGACGCATAAATAACAACAAAGCATTATTCGACTGGTTCTGATGAATAAAAATTATCAACTTAAATATAGACCACAAGGTAAAAACTGTCAAATATTTTAAAATGTGTACATAATGTAATCGAAAAATATAAAAGTTTAAATCCTGTTAAACCTGATTTCAGGCTAACCAAAATATAATAATAATTGTTATTAATATTTCCATTTTTAATCCTAAATTGGCTTACACATAATGTATCAGATTTCACATGCATATCACATAAAGCAGATAAGAACAAACTTTTACACACAAAGTATCCACGCAAGTGCATTATCCAGCGCGAATATTTCACTTGCGGCATAAAGAGCTACTCTTTCCCGACATTACCATCACGATACAGAAAATATTCGCAACATTATCGTTAGCCGTAAAACAGCTCGGCCACGTACCCAATAACATTTGGGTCAAACCGACAAAAAGCCTCCAATCTCGCCACAGCTAACGACGCGCGTTTTCAATCGTTACTCCCCGATCTTTACGAGCTCAAACTTCTCTAACGCAAATCGGCTAAGTAAAAGCCACGGGCTCTATATCAGTCATAACTCGCGTCATCGCGGCAATATTGGCGGAACCCTGCAACAAAAAAGCCCACAAGCTTTTATTTTTCTCCCCTCGGGCTCGTATTAACGATTTTTCCCCCTCTCCCCCCCCCCCCCTCGACTATCGGGCGCAACCGGTTGAATTTTATTTTTACGGTTGACATTATGCATTGCGCAACGGCCAACTCATTACCGCTGTCCGGTTAAGGCCGTAATCTACTTATCGTCCTCTCTCTCTCCTCGCTTTTATGCATGCAACCTTCCCTTTCACGCCCGCGCGCGACACTCGCTCTAGCTACGCGCGCGCGCGTCATTATCTCACCTGTGCGCTGCAGCCGGGACAGAGAGAGGAGAGAGGGAGAAAAAGTCAACTACTACCGCGCCGGTGTCGTTGATCGACTGGCCTCAATACGTGCGTGTGCGTCTGTGTGCAGTTGCGGCCGCCGAGCTTTTGCCCTCGGGCGGCAGTCGATATCGCGGATATTTCGCGCGCTTTATAAGCGACCGCTCTGCGTGTCTTGGCCTTTTTTTTATCATAGGGAGCGCGGTTTGTCCTTCCGGCTATATGCATAAGTCTTTGCGTCGAATGTTTCTCTGCGGGGATATTACGGCCAATAATTGGAGCAGCGATTGGGTATTGGCTTTTTTTCGTTGGTTAATCTGATTTAGATTGGGTTACTGCTCGGGTTATGCGTTGAGATCGCTGGCTATTAATTGTCTTTGTCGTTTGGTTCTTTAGGAATGGCAGGCACTTGTTGTGGAGCTTGTTGGGAAAAAATTCAATTGTCTGTTGGTCGGTTCTAAGTAGCGGCGAAGGAAGTGGATTAAAATTTTTGTTTGGTTTCTAATGACTCGTGGGCTTACTTTCGATCCGATAAAAATTATTATCAAGTGACTAGATATAGACGAAATAGAGTGAAAACTTCACAAAAATGTATAAAACTACATACCTATTTTATAAAGATTTAATCACTGCGGAATCGTTCGTTACTAACAAAAATACAAGATTTTTGCAAAAATACTTTATCATGAAAATCTCCAAGTCGTTAAAAATATCTAACGATAAATCAAAGTCTCAGCAGAGAATCATTAATCACTTAAAAAGGCTTGCGCGATATCAGTTATAAGGCGCGTATAAAATCGTTACAGCACGCCCAAAATGAAAGTGGATACAGGCTCTCGGGGGCAAAAGGCGCATATTTTCGCGCGAAGCAAGTGCGCGCGCGGAATGTCCCTTTTTCTTGCGCGCCTGAGAAAAATAGTTTATGTAATGAGTAGTAAAACTTTGTCATGGCTCGGGGATACGATTTCTTATAAGAGCTTGCTAAGCCGTGCCCGTAACGTTCATAAATAACCTGAAATTTTTGCAAAGATCAATGTCACAATTACGCGGATAAATAAGACAAGTTTGAGGCAGCGCGCAGAGTGCCTTGTAAAGATTTTACAGTGTATCCTTTATATGCATTTTCTGGATAACGTAACGTCTGATGAAATAGTGAGATAATGAAATTATTCAGGAATAGCTTGTGCAAAATTGTAAATTATGTTAATTAATTACTACTGCTCAGGGCTCCTTATAAACTACTTTTTACAACAAGGTAACCTGTAATCAAGCTAGGATGCATACACAGAGCCACTCACGTTATACTTATATAGCCACACATGCATTTCCTAATTGTAATGAAATTATAAGGATAAGCGAAAGCAATAATAGATCAATACGGGAACAATAGATTTATACAAAAGGACATCGAGAATAAGGCACGTGTTGAACGTGCCAATACGAATTGTAGGCACGTGGAAAGCTTAGCCGAAGAAAGCTGTAAATCGTCTAAAGGATTTGTTTTATTTTATATACACGCGCAATAGGCATTCCGAATCGGTAATATCTAGCGCACGAATCCCGTAAATTTAACGTTTGCGAATAATATATAGGGGACGTTATCGAGCTAATGAGAAAGTACAGGTTCTCCGACTCTCTGAATGGAGAGAAATTTTATTGTTAAATACTTTTCCCTTCGCCTGCATACTTAAATACGGTACAGAAATAATTTATTGCAATATCTACATCGTGTTACGAAATCCCATGTTAAATATGTACCTTAAGATGGCTTTTCCTTACCGCACTTTCTACTCTTTTTATTGATACGAATACTTCTTGCCGAGCCGCGATAAAAACTACAAATGTCTTATCTAATTTAAACAAAGCTTTAACATTAAAATTACGCCCTTTAGAGCAAATAAAGCGAATGAAAAATTTAACGACACCAGCCGAGGCGAATATCGTAAATTCGTTATTTTTAAAACGAAACTCGAGGGGCTTTTCGCATTTGTAAGAAAAGGCTTTGTTGTGAATCGGCGTGTCGGCGTTCCTATTGGCTGGAGCCGGCTGGTGCGTACGGCTCGGCGCGATTCGGTCGAACGAGCGCGCGCGGCTAGCAAACGGCCTTGCGGCCACGCTTATTTTCTATTCCTCTCGATTCTAGAACGCAAATTTCTTGCACAACAAGCGCGATCCTTCCTCCTTGCTTTTATACGGCCGAGCGCCTTTTTTTTATCTCTATTCTTGTCTTTCGGGCCTTCCTACTTTGTATATTCTAAGCCGTAGCTGGAACGAAACATTAGGAGTTTTACTTTTATTTTCTTACGACTAATTTTAAATTAACGACGAGGCTAAAAAGTAAGTGTATATTTATTTTTTACTTTTTGAACTTTTTATTCTATCAACGATTATTTAACTTTGTTGTCAAATGAAAATTTCTTCTTTTGACTTAGAATAGTTGAGAAAGAAAAGCCGTTAGTGCACATTCAATTGCATAATCAAAATGTAATTATAGTGAAAGACTAAACTACTTAGACAAACGTAATAACCAAAACAGTTTTAAAAAGCCAGAAACTCATAGACACAAACAACTTGCTCCAAAAAGCCACACAACCCCTTAAAACACATATAGCACCTTCCAGTACACATTCTTCTTCAGCAGCAGTGCGAAGACGTAGCAGGAGCACGCGTTATATCCTGAAAGGCGCCCGTTCGGACCCGTAATTGCGAACTCTCGAGTGCACGCGGCTTTTGTTCATTGTTAATTGAAAATTTATCGCGTACGCAGCGGCGTTTCCCACGTTTCGTGGCTTGGCGCTTGAGTTTTTTTTTCCTTCAGTAGGACGCCGCCACTGCAGTTTCGGTCGATCGCAAAATTATCCCATTGTTATGAGCCAGAAATTATTGTGCCTTATAATGCGTTCGCGAAATAATCACGAGAAAATCGAGGGCCCGCGAATATACGCGCATATAGACGGGGTATTACGGCCTTAAAGGGAGAATAGAGACTTACGTCACTTGCGATGCGGACTGAATAGCGGTTCTCTCGGAGCGCTCGATCATTAGCTTTTCAATTTCAAATGGCCAATTATCGGCTGGGTATTGAACTAACAGTCCGATCTATTCATCCTTCTGACTTTGAACTCGGATTTATTATTCTTTTCAGAAAGACGAATGATAAATAATCTTTTTGTTTGTGAGTTTTGGCCGAACGGAAGCCTTTGCTAAATGTATTGAAAATATATTGTGCGTAATTTTTCTATTGATCTGTGAGTTTTTTTAATTTTGGGAAGGTTTTGGAAATGTAAATTAAACTTTAATAATAATTGATTTGAAGGATAAACGTAAAAGAATAGACATAATATATATTAATATATTGATAGGCAATAAATAATACTGTACCTGAGTTTATAAATAATTTCAAGAAATTATTAATGGCATATTATGAAAATTACCATTAAACTAATTGATTCCCGACCGTTTCCTTAAAGATACGAACCCTGATAAAGCGTATAATATAATAAACGAAAAACACGCCGCAAGCTTTTGAAATCAATAAACAGCCAATACACATACAATAACACGCGTTAAAAAGAGCCGGAAAACAAGAGGCAATAAATAATTCAATCAGCGCATTGAACCGCCTGGTAGATCTAAAGCAAAACTCCCCCAATAATGACTTCCTGCTTGAAATTAAGTAATAAGCCCGGCGAATATCCGATCGAGTGCATCGATAGGGCCGCTATCGTCTAATTGCGAATAAATAGTTTTATACTTGTGCACATGTGCGTCCTTAGCGCTCGGCGGCGGGCGCGATATTGTGCAACACCACTGACATAATGCGGCTATTTAAATTCAGATGTACAAAGCGAGTCGCTATCGTAAAAATGCCGAGGGAGGGAGCACGCGGGCTTGAGAAAGAAAAATTTAAATATAAAATGCACTAGTTGCAGACTCTACTCGAATCTGATCCCTCCCCCCGATACATATACGTCTATGTGTGCATATACACGCGCCGAGCGTTCTAATGAGAGAGTCGCCGGGCGAGCAGACCTTTTTTTTTCTTTCAGCCGCTGAAAGCGCTTTTTTCCTCCGGTCCGCGAAATTAATTGCGCAACGCATTTTAATTCCTGCTTGCGCGCGCGCGCGCGCGAGCGGCAGCTTATCCAAGTGCATCGACCCGGCTGTGTGTGTACGTTTGTTTCAGCTCGGCGATATCGCCTAGGACACAGTAGGGAGAGAGAGAGAGCGGAGCGCGAAGAAACGGCTATTGTGAATGCGCGCTCGCTGGCTCGCTCTCGATTTTATCAGGAGCACGTAAAGAAATCGACGATGGAGATTAGAATCGCACCTTGCTAAGCGCCCGAGAGGCCGCTTACACAGGCTTGGGGATATATATTTATTAAGAGCAGGAGGAAAGAGTTGTGTGGCCGGCGCTGGGGACAGGGGAGAGAGAGAGAGAGAGAGAATAGGAATGGGTAGGGGAGGATTGAGGGGGGAGGGAAAGTTTAGGGAGGAAAAGTGACGGAGGGTTTTTGAGACTGTGACTTACTCGGAAATATTTCGTTTCTGTAAGTGTAATTGTTTAGTGCTTGAGTATAATAGGTTATTATTAAAGCAGTGCTATGGTGAAATTAGACTTAGTACATGCTTTAATTAGGTAAAATTTTTTTAAAGACACCCACTTGAACGAAAACGCGCAAGGCGCATTACAGTTACAAAATTATAGCACTTCAAGACTAGCCTAATGCGTGAAATGAGCCCGTTGCAACAGCATCGGCAATTGCATAATTGTATCTAATTAAGAGCTAATGCTCAGTCAGCGCTCTCAAGAATTCAATTTAACAATAAAGAATTTTCATCGCGCATCCTCGGGAATGCGAAAAATCCGCCAACGCCGAGCGCTACAAAACAAGCCTCGCGACAAGAAAAAACCAAGCCGACGAGCGCGCTGTACTTTTTCTCCGAAAGGAGAAACGCTACACAATCCCGCGGCAAAAAAAAACGTACTGCCGGCAGCCCGGCACAATTAGCGATTTCTTGCTCGCGCGTATAGCAGTCACCTCTGCGCGAGCTCGTAAATACAGTATTGGCTAAACGGCGCGTGTATAGCCGCGCGCGGCAAGTGAATTGGAGTGCGGCGTTGAGAAACGCGCATACGTGTATGTTCCGATGTTATTATTTGTGTAAGCGATAAGTTAATGAGCTCGCCGCTTTTAACACGCTGCGCGTGATGTTTTTTTTTTAGGCGCCGCGAGGAATGCGCGCGCTACCTTATTATTTAGCTCGTGGGTGTAGCGCGTTGGGAAAAGCGGACTTGTCGGCGTTGTGAAAATTAATATTAATTAAAGATGAGGGGCTTTGTGTCGCAAAGGATGCACATGTGCAGCTCTCGAGGTAAGCCGCGAGGACAATTTGTCGAAAATTTACGATACGACGGCGGGCCTTTAAAGTCCGCTGCTGTTATGTCATGTGCACATACGCGAGCTCGCGCGGAATCATTTGCGTCACGATCGGCCTTTACGAGCCGTATGAATTAATAAAAGGCGCTTTGCGCGTGGGCGAGCGCGCGCACAAAAGAGCGAGCCTCGAGCTGAGGACTTAAAAGGGATCGCGGAGTGTCGTTGGACGCCGGGGAGATCGTGGCGATTCAAAGCCGACCGGTTACCCTTCTGGCTCGTCTAATGTTCTTCTAATGGTGCTAAAAAAATTTTACGGCCCGGCTCTCGCGTTCGTTCTCGTTTTCATTGGGCCGGTTTCTGATGTGCTTTAAGGCGGCTATGAGCGCGAGCTGCTGTTATGAGGTGCTGATGTAAAGTAGGGATTTTCATGTGAAAGTTATTGGCCGGTAAAATCCTTAATATATAATATTTGCTGAGGATATTTTAGTAGAATAATAGAGTTATGTATGTTGTGTGGTTATTTATTTAAATAATCTTTTCATTTATAGTGCTTTTCTTTTTTTAAATAACTGTAATTAGCGTTCAAGTCAGTGTAATAATGTAATATGAAAACGCAATTACGTATGTGTACAATAAACTGTAATTAAATAAATAAATCACGCACTTGTTAAGAAAGAAACTTGAGCAATAGTAATGAATTGGTTAGAATAAAATAGGAAGAAAAAGATTTCGTGAGGATCTGTAATTTTCCTTTAATGCTCAAATAATGCTTAAGATAATTCAGGATGTATCAATCTCTGGAAAGTTTATTCTTTTGTTGTGTCTGGATTTCATCATGAGAAAACTTCTCTATAGCACCCAGGCACCGAAAACATGTAATTATATAATAATCACACTTAAATTAAAATTATTCAAACTATATATATCTGCCTACTGTAAATAATGCATTCTAATCTCAAATAATCAAGCTATCTCTTATTTATAAACGCAGAGGCTTCATAAGTTGAGAGATTCTCCGAACTATCTTATAAAGTGCTTCGCGTGCAATCTGAAGAATAAATTATCGTTACCGCGCGATTATATCCTCAATCTAATTGTATTTTTAAGTAAATGAAATTTAAAAATGTTTGCATGAAGAAAATATGAAAAAATTTGAAAGCAGCATTACAGTCTACACAACGTCAATCTTGGACTGCATATACACAGGCAGTCTCTGCAGGTGAACGATTAAGCGACTAAATCCCCCGATTCCCATCCGACAAGTGGGTCATTTACCCCGCAATCAAGCCGCTCAGCAGCAGCGGCAGGAGCAGCGGCTCGCTCTCTATCTCATTTTCTCTCTCTCTCTCTTTCTGACTGAGTCACGTTACACGCAGGCGCATCATTCCAAACAAGGCTGCGCCGGAGCGCGCGCGCGCGCGCGTCCCATCGACACACAATCAGCTCTCGGAAGGCAATTAAAAAAAGCCGGAGAACGCACACGCAGCCCGCACAATATGAAGAAGTAAAATTTCTCTGTAATTGCGGCGATAATCTCTCCCGGCCGCCGGGAAAACTCCCTCTCAATGATTGTATTCTCCGCCGTCCTCGTCGTCGTCGTCGGCGGCGGCTGCGGCGGCGGCACAATTATAAAATGCCAATACGCGATTAAAGAGGCTCGCTCTGCGGAAAACGCGCGGCGGCGGCGGCGGCGGCACAGTGACAGGCATTGTTAATTGGCAGCCTGCCTGCGCCCAGATGGCAATTAAGATTAATAACGAGCGATCGCCTTAAGGGCTGTCGCAAAGACCCCATCTAGATTCCCCCTCCTCTCCTCTTCTCTGCTAGCTTACCTACGTGCCTACTCTCTCTACTCCCTCGAACGATCTAGATATACGCACGGGAGGATGAGCTATCTTCTCCGCGCGAAAAACGTGTTTATTATACGATTTCTTCTACGACGAGTTCAGCCTCTCTCGGACTCCAGGCAAATGAGCAGTGGCTAGGCCCGTTTTTCGCTGGGAAATAGCGCCGCGCGATTACAGATAGCTGGAAAACTCGTCTGTTTCTTTTTCATTTTCTTTTCAGGCTCTCTCTCTCTCTCTCTCTCTCTCTCTCTCTCT
>JAPYZB010001793.1:0-13451 GCA_030522745.1 Eupelmus kiefferi | reverse complement strand
TCACCGTGAACTTTCATTTCTAATTATTTCAAAAACATCAACAAACCAATAAAATCATCAGCCCGAGATAAACAACAAAGAGCCAGAAGAAAAGAAACTACAATAAAATAAGCGCACGCGTGGCGAGGGAAGAGCCGCGCTGAAGGACTTTTCGAGAGCGTCTGCAAGAACACCTGACGGCCGCGCTGACCTCGGAAATGTGATGGAGAATAATCTCGCTGCTTCTCGGCTTGCGAAAATTTCAGCGAGCGAGTCAGCACGCGCACGCGCGATTATCGGCATGCGATCGAATGTCTGCGCGCTCGATCGCGGTCCACTGCTGAAGGAGAGAAGCATTAGACAGGTTTTATTGCCGGACAACGGATGAATGGTGCCGGAGTAAATTTTGGATTTTTTTTTAATGGTTGGAGCAGAGTTTAAAATTATATTGAAATTAAAATTGTGAAGAGGAAGTTGTAGATTGTCTTTTCATAAATTGTGAAAGATTTGATATTGGAGATAAAGATTCTAAAAGTTTGAAGGATCATACGCTTGTAAAATTAAAGAAAGCGATTTATGCAGCTATTCTATGCAAATTAATTTTGAAATGTTTTAGTCTAGACAGTGATAATAAATAAATTAATGTAGATTTTTCATAAAGCTATCGAATATGCAACACTCATTCATAGCAAAATTGAATTATTTAACAAATAATGTTTTATAATATATGTCGTATTTTTTATCAGCAAGCTTAACTATCATTTAACAATCAATGAACCACTTAAAAAAATAATTCTCTAATTGAGCTCAGGATCCAAAACGTTCGGCCAACTTATCTTTCAACAATATTTTTTTACATACACTAATTTGATTAGTTACACCATCAACTTTTATCAAGACGACATGTTCTGAATGAACAAAAAATCAAGAAGCCACGTGCCGAGCCTAATTATTTCAACCGGGCCGAGAGTCATTTGGGTATAAAACCATAACCTAAACCCAAGGAGATAATAGAAAAAGTCTCGTGGCGACGACAACGAGAGGAGAGCCGATGAATTATTTTACGCGAGCAGCCTCAAAAAGTCGGAGTCGATCGGCCGTATCCAAGGACGCGACCACACGAGTAGTAGTTTCGGTGCCGTGATGAGAGATAGGCTAAACTCTCTCCCACCTAGTCGTCTATAAGGACAAAAAAAAGTCGAAGAAAAGAATGGCCGAGAGAAGAGATGGCACGAGCGAAATTCAGGGACGCCATCGACGTTTCTCACTTCCTTTTTTTACGTCGGAATTGAAATGGCGATAGAGTTGAAGGAAGGATGTTAGGGGGAACTGAAATGGGCTTAGCGAGGTAAAAAGTTCTGGAAAATATGGCTGTACGTGGCTATTAATAGATATCGTATAGTGCAATGTTAAATCGCGTTACGAAACAAGCAGATCAGCTTGTTCGTTTCCGCCTGTGAAGGAACAGGTAACGTAACTGTTAATAATAGATGGGGAACAATAATGTAGAAAAATGAAAAAATCACAGCATTTATTTTTTTCTGCTTTGGAAAAAATACACTTTTAAAATAAACAGTCCTAGAAATACAAGGATACTAAAATTCAATCCAAGAATAATCATCTCTCAAGTGCTTGAAATTTTTATTTTCACGTTTACTAGTAAAGTTCAAAAACCTCACATCTAATACAGATTTAATTCTAAAACTCTCCGGTCGACATCAAACTAGTTTCAAGAAACTCTAACACACTCCGACATGCAACGAATTCAAGATATATTCTCTGCTAGCCGGTACCGTTGTCTACGGTCGTACGGCGCGTATACCCTCCTTTTCGTTTCATTCATTTTTTTGGTCAATGTGTACACATACCCGCACACACACATACACGCAGCAGCCACATCTCGCGGAGAAGACCTCCTTGCCCGAGCGCGATAACGGATTCTCCGGGTATACTGTTAGCGGACGAGCAAGAGAGGAGACAGAGCGAGCTTAGCGCCGGGCGACATAACGCTGGACTTGTGAATAAGTCGAGGATCATATTGTTTGGGGCAAAGAAATGATGAAAGAAGGTATGAGATGTTGAGTATTGATGGAGAGATTCTGGTAGGATCAGAAGTGGCGATGTTTGTTGGGATTGTTTGAGGTTAGGTAAGAGGTAACATTAGATAGAAATGAGATTTGCAATGGATACTCGATGTAAATATTCATACAGCATTAACAATCTAATAGTCTAAAATATGCATCTAAGATTAAAAATTTGTACATACTATTATCATGTTGTTAGTATCACCATTATTATTTGAATATATATTATTATTACTATTATTCGGCTACACAATATTTCAGTGAGTTCTAAAGAATTTATACAGAAAGTTCAAATAAATTCAACGATACAGTCTATCTAGAGCCCGATAAAATATTCCATAAAACTGAATTTTGATCTACGATCTTTAACCTACGCCAGGTATATTTATAGAATACTTTTCAAGGTTGGTATTTTAACGACCGCGTATAAAAAAAGTCAGAGGAATTATGTATCACCGAAGCAGGAGCAATAAGTCACTTTTTTAGCGATATAGATTTCTTTCCATCGTTGACTCGTCGTCGTCTCTTCCTTTCGACCGCAGAATTTAGATTTCCGAGGCGCAAGAACGCGGATAAAGTTTAGCGCGAGAACGCGCATATATAATGCGATGCAATGCGCGGGCTCGCGAAAGAGTCGCGGGCGCCAAGATTTATGGAGAGAGGAGAGAATATAGCGGCTGAGAAATACGCTTTATCCCGACGTTTTACGGCTCGAGAGGCACAATAAATGATCGGTCGTGATAAATAGCGCCGACGACAAGCGCATTAGCATCAAGTCCATTTGATTTAAGTCGCAACGATGTAGATTTCATAAGGCGTTCGACAAGTGCAGGCGCATTATGACTGCTATATCCAGCCTGCTTGACTTTGTACCCTCCTCAGACATTCTAATCAATTTGTCACGCGAACATTTTTTTCACCCCTAATTGTAAGAAATAGTTTGGTATTATATAAAAAGCAGAGGTTAATTGGACTGATGTGTATCAGTAATCATCAGTATTTGAAATAACTGAAATATGTTAATGCTTGATAAAATTTCTATAAGTTGACTGAATATTTTGTATTTTGAAGTTTTGGTATAAATATTTACATTTTTTCTATCAAACACTACTTTATTAGTTTAACGTTTTTTAGTAATAAAATATCTGTCGAAATGTTTTTTTACACAATAAATGCAATTATATAAAATATATTTTTAACGTTTTCCAACAACGAATTTTTAAATTACCTGAAGTAAGGTGATCCGAATGGTGAACAATAGAAAGGATCATTGTGCATATGCGGTTGTCCCGGTACACCACCGGGTCCTTGTGGATGTGGTCCATGAGGTCCCATTGGGCCAGTAGGTCCCGCGGGCCCGCACATACCGGGTCCACCCTGGGGCGGCATACCACCCGGACCCATCATGCCACCCGGACCCATATGCGGACCCTGAGGATGAGGCGAACCGACCATGTGAGGGCCTGGATGGTGCGGATGAGGTGAAGGACCACCGCCAGCCATGTGAGGATGGGCTGCGTGTGGTGATCCACTCATCATTCCGTGGGGCATAGGATGGGGACTAGGTGAGGCCCCATTCAAATGAGGACCTCCCACTCCAGCCTGATGAGGCGTCGGGGGTCCACCATGAGTCGGCGTCGTTGCCGGCTGCGGAGGTGGTAGACTTGGGGGGCCCTGGGGACCACTGCCCATCGGTGGCAGGGGCCCGTTGGCCATGTTATTTAGCTGAGTTAGCGAAGCTGCTGCTGAAGCCATCGCTTGTAGGGGGTTCGGTGCGTTCACGGGGCCTCCGGGCCCACCACCGCCCGGACCTCCTCCTCCTCCCCCTCCTCCCACTCCTGATCCTCCAGGAGGCACTGGGCCTCCCACACTTCCAGGACCGCCGGGTGCGCCTCCGGCACCTGATCCTGGTCCTCCGGGCCCACCTAGGCCCAGCGAACCTGGTAGTGGGGGGGAACCGGCTGGCGCTGGCCCGCCGCCGAGGCTGCAACGACCTGCGGCTGCGGCTGCAGCAGCGGACACCGATCCGGGACCACCACCTACGCTATTGGGCGCTACCGGCACGCCGCCGTGGAGTAGTCCACCTGGGGGGCGCGGCGCCACCCTCACCGGCATTACTCCCCCTACTCCCCCCTCCACGACGCCACCCGTCTCGCTGAACACGAGGCTCGAGCCGAACGACACGCTACCGCTCTGGCTCGTGCCACCGCACGACAGGGTGGAGAGAATGACGTTGGCCGGGGTGGCACTAAGGCCTTCAGTTGTGGTTTTTTATACAGGTACTCGACCAAGCCACTGGAGCAGGCGACGTCCTCGAGAGGAGCGACAACGCTGGCCACCCGAGGAAACTGCTGGCTTTATTAGTCTGTTTCTGTTTATCGAAGCACTATTGTAACACCGCTTGTTTTTTTGTTGTTGTATCTGATCACTAAACTCTGTTGTTTAAATTATTTATTAAGGTGAACTATAGTATGTTGCACTACATACTGTGTATCTTTTTCACCGATCAATTAACATTCGTTACACTTGGACTGTTAACTAATGCTCTTTCACTGAACGTAAACACTGCACACTTTGACTGAAGTTACCTTCCAAACTCGTCTCGTAGTTTTACCAAATTACGACACTGGATCCCCGATATCGTCGACTATACATCTATTGCACTTCCTGTTTATCACTCAACAACGGACGATCATAAATCACCGATTCTCACAATTAATTCACATGATCACATACGCACGGACACCAATGTAAGTAACCTCAAGAAGGATACGCTGGGAAGGAATTGTTGTCTTAGGGAGGACGGAGAGCACGTGGCTGTCACGTCGTCTGCGTTGTCTTGACGCAGCGCTGGCGATGCTGCCGTCTTCCGCGGAACTCACGACCCATGATCGCCGTGTTCCTTTGACTTTCCTCTAACTTGCCTGTCACTACCCTACACCTTTTCCGGAACCTGGTTCAAGCTCTATTGCTGTCTTGTTCCTCAAGTTTAAATGTGCGCTACGATACACTTATGACGTAAAATATGGTTAAGACTCGATGTAAAAGTCAAAGGCTCATGATCTTCCAAAGGTTATGCTCGGTCAAGGGGTGCTTCGGAGCAGAATCAGTCGCCGCAGGGGATGCGCCGAGCTGGGCCGATCCTCCGTTGCGGCTTCATCCCTTAATGAGAACTCGATGCATTTGAGTTTAGGCTACGGTTCAAAACCAAACTCTCTCTGCGAGCACCGTATCGCTACGATAGGTACGAGCGTTTCGGAGCGTTGCCTACTACAGCACACACACACGGTGGATTTACGGATCCCGGCTTCGACTAATCCTTAAATTTGAGCGCGAAACTTCATTAATCCTCTTCGCTTGTCGCACTACACGGCGCTAAGGGGGCTGACCGCTTCTACGTGAACGTGTACGATCGCACAGCACAGATCGCGGGAATCAGGAGCAAAGAGCGGCACTGACGCGATGCACACTCCTCGGACGCGGTCGCATTACTACTCCGGAGCGGCGTAGCGGCGCTTCACCGCGGTGGCGCTGCCGTCGAAACGGCTCTCGAGAATCCGGCGCTGCCTACGCCGCTGGGAGAGCGAAAGAGACCGAGAGCGCTGCGACGCCACCTGAGTGCGAGAGAGACGGAGGAGAGCCCAGTGGCGCAGAAGGCGAGGGACGCGCGCGGAGCAGGGGGGAGAGAGAGAGAGCGAGAGAGAAAGAGAGAGAGCGAGAGACGCGCGCGCGCGCCCGCGCGGAGGTGGGGGCTTCACGCACGACGCGCCGAGGGGAGAACGCGGCGTGGAGGCAAGGGGGGAAAGAGTGGAGGGGCACACGTGAACTGGAGGCAGAGAGAGCGAGAGAGAGAGAGAGAGAGAGAGAGAGAGAGAGAGAGAGAGAGAGAGAGAGAGAGAGAGAGGGAGAGAAAGAGCGAGAGAGAGCTAGGTATACGTGCGCGTCCAGCGTACATATATACACCTCGCAGCTGAACAGAAAAGAGAGGTGATAGCAGCGAGGTCGACGACGAGGACGACGAACGCGTGTCGCGCACCGCCACCGAGCGCCTGGCCGGGTGTCGGCGCGGTGTCGATGTAGCTGTCGCTGCTTGACCTAACCCTATCTTAAGCGCCACCCCTACCTATCCTGCCGGTAGCGCCTTTTGTAAACCCTTACCCTCGTGATTCAATTTTTCTTTTTTTCTTCCTCTTCTTGACTTTGTATAATTTTTTTTGCGCGCTATGATTGGATGGTTTGGTTTCTGCTTGAATGGGACTACCATTTTTACATTGGATTATACTTATGTTTTGAACGTGTATGTATTAGATTTGCTTAAAACGTTCAAAATAGTATTTTTCAATACAAGTGCGAGAGTTGATTTTCTTAGCAGGCCGGCTTTATCGCCCGAGCGAAGTTGATAATCGCTTGAGTCAAGAATCTATTTTGGCACTGGTATCAAACAATATTTTTTGATACAGAGCGAGTCATTTGCATTTGAGAAATTTGCAAAATTCGTAAAGTTTTATTTTACACATACTAGCTTAAACAGTATTATTTTAAAAAACTTTGGTAGCGAATATATATGCATTTTCCTTGAAAAATACGTGAACAAAAATATATATGTTTTAGCGAGCGTGTGCGTAACAGTAAGACAATGTATAGATCGTTACTATATGAACGTTTACCGACATATGCATATGAATTTTCGATCGTACATAAATAGTTTAGCATGAATTGTAGACGTGTGTAATTTATATTTACCAATTTCAATGTTATAATTGATTGGTTCCTCTTACAAGATTAAAACGTTACATTTTCAATGAGCATTACGAATTATCCATAATGTCTATAAAATCAATTAAGATGTATGGTTGGTTTATCTAAATTTAAAATTTTCGTACACACAAGTAAATATGAACGAATTTGCCAATAGAGTTACTCATTTGCTATTATGCTACTATTAGAATACTACATTTGCTTGAAATCTGTAAGACTTCACATAAGTTATGTTAAGGAATTGCAAAATAGATTTTCTTATAAATTAATCCATACCAATAATTATCCTTTCCGCGCCATCATTACTTTATTCCCAAAGTTAAATTCCCGGGCTGTACTTAATTAAATTTTTTCTCTCTCCGGTATCACGAAATAATAAATTTTTTCTATCCACCTTTTTCCTTTCTACTCCTACTTCTATTCCACCCCGCGCGTTCCTTGACTCTCTGACGCACGTACGTATATACATGGTCTCCTTTTTTTTCGCCAGGCTGAGTCGTCCTCCTTCCTTCCGCCCTTCGTATATTCTTGCCCTCTCTCTCTCTTCTAGTTTCTTCTACTCCTTGCGAATGCTCTAGCTATCTCTCTTTCTTTTTCTCTCTTGGGAGACGCGGCGTTAACCTATTTTTTCCTCCCCGACGTCGGGCGCACTGGCTCCCTGCGTGCGGCCAAGGCGCTCACGCACGAAAGAAATAGAGAGATTTTGGCCTTATGTGCAGAGGGATAGGAAGGTAAACGCTGATTGACCCCAAACTTTGGGAATATCCCGAAAGTTTTTGGTATAAGGAGACAGATTTAATACTGTAAGGAAAGTTGAGTTTGTAATTTATTGTAAAAACGTTTAAGGGTTTGAGGTTGTGGAATTGCGACTGAAAATCAATTACCTTTTGCGAAATCGTTCGAAATGTTCAAATTCTTAGCATGGATTATTTACTTTTTATAATAACGATATATCTTCAGTTTCATTATGTTATAAAGATCTTTTATAAAACTTTATAAAATGACTCAGTTTTTAAAATTTTTTACTAATACAATCAAAAACTAATAATAGTTAAAACTACAGCGTCGTCAATTCGCTAGAAGTAACAAATTAAATAACTTACCAAATAAAATTACGACAGGATGTCAGTTACTTAACTCAAATCTCATAATAAACTGAAGACTTACCTGAAACAGAAAAAATAGAATTATAAGCATCTATATAATCTTTAATATTAAACACAATTACTTATAACTCAAATAATGGTGAAAAGCCAGATAATATGCTTGCGCCACTTGATGCTTATTTACACAAATATGAAAACCGATGACCAGTATGCATCTAGTTCAATAATATTACGCTTATAATTTGGTTTCAATTGTTAATTTAGCAATAACTACTACATTTGGATAAAGGGTTTACTTGGTTGATTCATAACGAAACATAACTTAACTAAATTAAAGATATAAAATCAATTCATTACTTTAAGTACAAATTAAATAATTATTGAATTTATACATAAAGTAATGAAAAAACAATGCAAAAATCAAAAGTACATTTTCAGTGTTATCTAATGCAACACAGTTGAAGATCCGTTCAAATTTAAACACTAACCATATGTTTATATTTAAGTAAGTGAAAATTAGCTGCTCATATTGTGTGTAAAACTATTTCTTTAGTTAAAATTATTACTATGTACATTGAATTTTACACAAGAACTACACAAAATAATCGTCTGTTTTCTTGAATAAAATTTACACAAAATTTTCTACTATAAATATACCTTTTTTATACTGACATGTGCCTTTATAATCTAAATCTGAGCACTTTTCTTTGCATTTTTCATAACTAAAAAGGATTCAACTTTGGAACGCACTAACATCCTTTTATTAACTCTAAACTCTATCTCTTCTTCATTAGTTAACAATCTGCAGCTAATATAATTAATACATTCTCGAACTCATTACAATGAAACAAAAACATTCGCAAGCTGGCAGACATCTTTTCATAATCGCGATAGCGTTTCGGTATGCAGTGCGTACGACGTAACCGATCATCGATAATATATGCCTGGAAAGAATCGCGAGCGCACGCTTAGCTACTCTCTTGTCTCGTAATTCGAGTGCCCGGATGTGTATAGAGTAACGTTAAACGATTCCGTTGTCTATGCGTAGGCTGTTTAGGCAAACGATCGATACGGCGAATACTGCGACGGTAGCTCGATAGATATTCGATCAAAGTGTTTTGCGGTGGAAATGTAGGCTTTAGATTTCGCGAAAAGAAAAATATGTAGACCGATGAGTCCAGAAGGTTATTTTTAACGACAAGAGCCGCGAGGAAGAAGTTTCTTGAATATTTTTTTCGGAATTGCATCATAAACGTATGTATCTTGATTACGTACGTACTGGTAACTTTAGTTCGAGAAGTATTTGTTGTTACTAGGCAAATTATATGGATGAATCATTAAAAGAAAAAAAATGTCTTTTTTACTGAATGATATTAGACGCTAAATGTTGTTTTATTTTTTTAAAGTAAAGTGAATAAATTAATCAAATTATTTATGTTTGTTTTACGTCTTTAAAAAATAAGGATCTGATATTAATTTTTTGGAACTGGCATGCAACTAAAAAATTAGGTCATAGACTGGCATAACCTAAAACAATTACCTAAATTGCGAAAAATTTTATACATATGTTTTTAGTAAAGCTTGGTAGATATTTAGTAAATGAACCCAAGTAATGTTTTTAGTTCCTTACATAATCATTATTTTGGAATTTATAAAGAAAAATTTTAGAGTTAATATTTTAATTTTTTTTTTTTGTTGACCGTTCACATTTCTCAAATATTTCAAAGTGATTCCCTTAATCACCTTAAAATCTCTTCAGTTTATAAGATGTCACTTATATTATTATCTTAAATTCTAGCAGTAATTTTATAATCGTATAATGGATTCGTTGATTTGAACCGTATTATAATTTCTTATTTTATAAAAAAAAATTCTATCTATTGTTTAAAATAATAACACGAAAAAAGTTTACGATTTTCACTAAATAATGTAGAAAATATGACGTGAGTAGAATGATTATAACTTTAAAATGAGGTTATGACTTATAAAATTTACAATAAAGAATACTAAAAAATATCTTGAATAAAAATTACTGTAGGGAATATCATACTTGTAATAAAAAACTCAATTTATGTACTTATTTTTGAAGAAGGTTATATGGTTTCTCGTCAAAAAATATGTCCTTATATCTATAAGATCGTAAATATCACAAAATAAACTACATTTCATTCTCTTTTTCATGAAATAAAACAAAAATATTATGATAATGAAGATGAAAAAATGTACCGTTAAATTACACGTTTACTACGAACAGATGATGGAAAAACTATTCGAAAAAATATGTTCATCAAAACAATTCCGAGCATAACCATTCATTAAAAGCAGAAACTGCAAATGCTAAAATTTTCCTTGAAAAATAATTTTCTCGTTCACTTATCTTTCATACAAAACTCTTGACACCTAATAAGAACCCAAAAACCGTCGATAGCCAAAAAAAATCACATAATCAGCAGCTTAACATAAGTGTAAGCCGTCGAGCCTATTCAACTCTAATTTATAACTCCCAATTTGACGAGGAAGACCTGTCTATACATACACCTTCGAGAAGAGATCCGAAAAAAGCGAAGGGAACGAATACCATGTGACTTGACGACTTCATCGCTTTTGTCGCGTCTTCTTTTTAGCGAAAGTTTTTGCACTACGCTCTACGCAAAAGAATTTCACCTATCCCGTAGGAAAAACTGAGCAGGCGTACGCTCTTGGGATTATTTATCGGCGCGTAAATATCTCCTCGTCGATTACGTCAATTGTTTGCAAAAAATGAAAAAAAAAAGGAGAAGCCACGTCGACGTCGCTGCACGCTCTTATGCAAGACGAGTCGAAGAGGTGATTTACAGGTTCAAGAACGCTATGCACTTAAATCAATCGCGAGCGTTCGAGCTTTTTCTGTGCGCTCGCGATGTATTTTTCATTGAGGAAACATTTGAAATTCTCTCGATAATTTTAATGCTGAAGTTAGAACATGAAATATTTCTTGGATGATTATTTTAGTTGTTCGGTATAGTAGCTTGATGCGACAAAAATATCTTAACTTTTAAATTTTTTATATTTAATATAGCTAATAATTAATTTCCTATTCCCTGAGATAATTTTATGACGACTCTTACTAAAAAATGACTATAAGTTATAGTAGGATACTGACACAAGGGTATATTAAAATAAAATAATTTTTTAAGATTGGAGGTTAAACACGGAAACCTGCGGTGTATAATGAACACGGGAGCGCAAACCTATCGCTTCGCCTATTTGCCATCGGAGGCGCTGCCGTGTCTCTTGATATGTTGTACATACTTCTGAAAGGTGATTTTCATTACTATTTAATATATAAGTAGATCATATCATTTCAAAAATGTGTCTCTTTTATAGACTGTTTATTGGTAAATTTCAAAGGTATTTTAATAAGCTATGAATTTTATGGAAAGTGTATATAACAATAATTTCTGTAATATAATGTAAATATATAAATTATTATTATTATTATGTTTTGAAGAGTATATTTTCTGAAAGTAACACGGCGTATTGGACTCAAGCGAATAAAAAACTACAGCACCTGATTGCTAACTGCGCAAAAAAAAAGAATAAAAGAAACCTTTTCAACAAAAACCCAAGTAAAGCAGACTAATATAAAAAAGACACATTCATTCCAACGTATGCTCCGGGGTAAGCAATTTAATCTTTCTTTTCCAAAAGAAAGGCGCCAAGATTTCGTCTTATTTGATTTTCTATCGGGAGAGCATGAAATCATTGAAATTCCAAACTTTTTATATTTCGCATATCAAACATCGATAAAATGATTTTCTGCGTCGATGACGCATACCACTGCCGCCCTGCACCCGCAAAATGCATGCTTAGTCCAGCACCGTGACGAAAACCACAGTGGGCGGCAAAGCAATGCGTGGTTGTCGCTTGACAAACATTTCGCTGAAGGCCCATTTCAATCATGCGTTTAAAAAGGTTTTGTGTTTATCGAAAAATATGTATCGTTATAGTATTTTGATCTATTGCTTTTCCTATGCCGGATAAAAATATTTTTACACAAGATAATCACAGTACAATTTTGTAGAAGTAACTAATTACATTAATTACAAAACATACACTCTAAGCTCAAAAGTGCGAAACCTGGAAGTAAAAAGTTTAAAACCTACATTTTAATCTTTATAAAAGTTCAAAACCTACATTTTAATCTTTATAAAAGTTCAAAATGTAACTTTTAATTCATAAAAAAATTTTTATTTACTTAATATAATATCATGAAAATATATTGATTTAGAACTACATGTACGCCTGAAAGTTACTTCAAGGATTAAAACCTAGATTTTAAACTTTTATAAAGATTAAAATGTGGTTTTGAACTTTTTACTTCCAGATTTCGCACTTTTAAGTTTAGAGTATAGGTAAACAATTTTAAAATTATTTCTTATCAAATTATATTGTTCAAAAGAAACATTTAAAATCATTACAATTTAACGCCAGTTGTACAATCTCTCCGCTCACATAAAACTCTTACATCAATTCTCACAATAACCCAAACACCTTTAAAAATAAAACATAAATCGTTCTCTTTACGAGCTCTCTTACAACCGACACCTGTTTGCCTACCCTATCATCTTCGTCCCATACACCTCAATGGCACTTCGCATCCAACCACTTCCCCAAACAGCCAAAGACAGCGTGACAAAACCTATTAGTCAAAATCACCTCGAAATTTCGGCGGCAATCGACCCACAACCGAGCGGCAATGGAAACTTTGAATTTTCCGGCTCTCAGGTATATATACACGCGCGAACGGGAAGCCGTTTACAGGGGAGAGGGCCCAGGCTAATCACGAGGCTATAGCCAAAGTGCAAATGATCGCGGTGGGCCGAGAGACAGATTTTCGCGCAGCGTGCGACCGCAGCGTTCTCGATCCTTTCGCAGAAACGATTTTGGTTTCGAGCCGCAAAACAGGCACTTGCACTTGTTCTCTTGTTTCTTTGCCGTTTCAGATTGCTTCGTTGAAATTTCGAGGTAGGTTTAATGGCCTGTGAAAGGTGCTTTGGATACAAAGTTTCGTTTTAAAAGGAATTTATCAAAATGCAAACGGTGCGCCTGCTTTGACAGGTGACGATTGGATTCGAAAACATTATTTAAGCCTGGTGTATTCGGTTTTAACGAACTATCAAGTACATAGTATAGACACTTTTTACGCCAAGCCAATTAACTGAACTCATAATAAGAGTAAGTCCAACAGTAAACACATTCGCCATGGCTCCCAAAATTCCTCTACCAACATCCAGCACCTACAGAAAAACCTTCTCCTATTACACAACGCCAAGCGCGAAACAACGAAACGGCCAGGTTGAACGAAACGCATGAAGCTCCGGGCAGTGGAAAGAAAGTCGATATTGTGCGTTTGGGAGCTGACAGAGAGAAAGAGAGAGTGCGTGCCGGCAAGTGCGTAGGAGGGGGGGGGGGGGGGGGGGGGGGCGTTGGCCCATAAACTAGGCCCCCTTTCCCCCCTTCGGCGCGCGGGCCGGGAGAGGGG
>JAPYZB010001792.1:0-19542 GCA_030522745.1 Eupelmus kiefferi | reverse complement strand
GAGAGCATCTTACAATAAGTTGCTTTTCACAGGAACGCTCAATGATGAAGATTTCTGCAAGAGAGTTGCACAAGACTATTGTCATTATTCTTCCTCTCCTTCCTTTTTCTTTCTTCTGGCGACTTCGACGCTCACATTATTTCAGTGCTTCTCGTACTTTCGCGTCCATTGTCCTGGTATAGCTCCTACGTATTTATCGTTTTTCTCGGCGTATTTTATGGCCCTCTTTCTCTAGACTCTCTCCGCTGATTTTTACAATGGACAAGCCACCCTTTAAAAGGTATTATTTCGTTTTATACAGTTTTTAGGGTGAATGTGCCAGTAAATTTGGCACGTGCGATTGAAAGGGATTGATTTTTTTTATGAAAGAAGAAAATATTATTTAGGAAACAAGATACAGTAATCAGAAGTTTTTTTCAAAGAACCACAAAAAAATTACTTACTTTAACATTTGTTTCGTCTTACGCGTATGTACGTGTGTTTGATTTCTTTTAGATTACTTTACTTTTATAATTTATATGGTACAAAATTTTTGATTAATAAAGAATGGTTTTGATCGCATTGTTTAACTATACTAATATTTATAAAAATGACTATTCATTTCTAATCAGGATAAAGTTAAAATGAAATACTAATATAATCTAAACGATGGAAATACTTTTAAAAAAATATTTTTGAAATTTTTTGATAGGACTAATATGGGAATAATCTTCAAAATTATTTAATAACGTTATACATTTAATCAATAATCAAATCTTATTGCGAATTATTACAACTAAAATAGTAACATAATAACATATACATATATATGCTATTAAAAAGTAATCTTTAATTATTATTATAAAAATAAATCCAATAATAATAGTTAAATGACCGAAACATTTGCTCAGTGTAACTATCAATGAATATTTTGGATTTTACCTTTCCTAATTGTTTTCAATAATTTTTACAATGTTTATATAAAAAATTGTTTTATATGATTCTAGTAATTTGAAGTTGAATTTCGAATAAACGATTTAAAGAATAGCTGAATTCGGCCGTACTGTGAAATATCTTTTAAAGTAGTCTAGACAGCTATATTGAACTTTATAGTTATATTGAACTTATTTTTATTGTAATAAGTGAATTGTCAATACAAGTATAAAAAAGTGATTTTAAAATCGTCTAGACGTTTGCGCTGAGCGTAGCGGTAGTGAAACGATCACAGGAGGTAGAAATCATTTTTTCATTAAGTTTTGAACACAATCCTTTCGTATTTTATGTGTAAAGCTTACTTTTACAAACGTATTTTTCAAGTGTGCTCAAAAGCAAGTTTCCGCACCATATACGAAAAAGTTTATGATTTAATTGTGAGAAAAAGAATATGTTTACATAACCAGTTTCAGATATAGCAACTTGTCAATAAAATGTGATTTGTTGGATAAAGTTATATATTTAAAAGAGAACATTGAGTTGAATAATTCATTAATAGGTGTATTTTTTTAACAAGAATATCACCAAAAAGATTCATTAAAATCTAAATATATGAAAGAAATTTTCTTTTACAACAATCATAGTAATTTATTTTTAATATTTTTGTTAAAAAGCTATTTTTAATATATGTGCTAATTTCTTCAGTGATTAAAATGAAATAAAAGAATTTATTAGTTTTTATAAGGAATAAATATTCTACTTACATCTATAATTATATTAATAATCTTAACAAGCAAAATTTTACTTGAAATGAAAACACTGATACTCGGTACTCATGTATTAGTTGTAATGAAGAAAGAAAGCATCATCCGAAATATACGATTTTCTAATTTCTTTATATATGCAAGCCGTACATTATTCTTTTGAATAAGTGTAAAAAAGATTCATTCGAATGAAAATTCATTGACGTTTGAAATAATTTAAGTACTTGTCTGACCAAAAACGCTTCATTCTACTTTTTTTTTTTTTCTTATTTTGAATATGATTATTGTAAAATTATATTTTTCTTGCTTCATACGTAGAAAATCTTTCATATATTTTTTAAGCAATCTGTATTAAATAATGTATATAACAATAAAAAAAATTACAATAAAATATATTACATTATCGTTAATATTTTTAATAGTTTTAGCTCGAATTCAAGTTTATAACAAGTATTTGAAAAATCTAGCTATGATCGTAAAAAGGAAATTAGATTCTTCTTTTTGTTTGCAGAGTAGCCGCAAAAAGATCAAACATTTATCGTTTTTATCCATCACTCCTTAGTTCGAATATTTGCACAAGAAATGTATTTCAGTGTACACATTTGGTTCTTATATATCAATATTGCCAGTTCAACCACCGCAAAGTAAAAAAGTAAACTTATTTGAACTTGTAATCGTATCTTACCCTACGCGTGAAATTAGATAAAAAATCCTCAGCTGTTTTATCGAGTTATAGAGTAAATTAAAGTATGTTGTGAATTAGCTATAGTACTTCAAATTATTCCAATCCACAAAAGAGTACTTCTGTAAGATATTTCTTTATTTCAATCTTACTATCGTCAAAAAAAAATCAAGATAATAATCCCTGCTAGAAATTTTCCTAATAAAATTGTCCAAGTGTTTACAACTGGGCTAGTGGATGTCTAATTCTTCACAGTTGGTCATCAGCTGGCCAAAAAATGGGGGACGTTTCTACTAAAACTGATAATTATAACTAATTTAAAATTTCAATTTGGTCAAATAAAAGTTAAATGCCTTATAAATTTATTTCGATAAAATCGTTATTGTATTATTATATTATTTTCATAAGAACAGAAAATTTATCTGTTCTTATAGAATATTTTTTTTATCTTCTTTGACACTTCTAGAGTATCTTTAAAATAATAAGCAGACTAGATATCGACCAGAACCTTATTACTACATTTTAATACTACTACTATTGACTAATTCATAAAATTCAGTCGTAATAGTTTCTTTAAAATATGTTCAGATTTGTTTTTTTCAGGGAAAGATCAATTTTTCGCATACTCGAATAAAAAGGCATTCGCTAAATCAACGTGCAGGTCCGGTAAAACAACATCATTCGATACATAGACTATTTAGTTTTCAAATTCAAGAGACATATAAGCTAGATGCTAGATGAAAAATAGTATATAGTTTTTTATATATCTTAGTATTTCTATTTTTCAACTAAAAGCCTTCGTATTTATTTTGTCAAGTTTGCCGATAGGCTTATCAAAAACGAGCTCTAAAACGATATTAAAAAAAACTCAAAGCTCCGAGAGTGCACGCTGACGTCGAACTAAATTGCCTCTTACAAATCGAGCTCCGGGAGCTAGCTAAATACCGCTAATAACCGCCGACGTCTCTGCCCACCCGTCGAAGAAAAAAACCCGATCGCGCTTGGCCATTTCCGCGTTAATGCCTCTCTTACACTCGAGCAGCCTGCCTTTTCCTCCTGCGTACACAGAGCCAAATTCACTCTCACTCTCACATTTATCCATAACTTCTTGGAGCTTCTTTTTTCTCATACACCCGAGCTTCTCCCTCCCTTGCTATACATAACATTTTTTTTCCCGCTCACGTTTTTCTCCCTTTGCAACTGTTCATCCTGCTGATATAGCCGGCGCGAGCGCTATATAACCGTAGAGCGAGCGCAGGAGAGCTAGCCAGAGCTTCATTTCCATTGGCTGGCGCGGTCTAGCCGGAGCTTTTTCGCCGGGTCGCGCTCGAGAGGGGTAATGCCAAGCTGCCTCTGCCACCCCTCGTCTGCCCGAGAGCACTATATACGCGCACGCGGCGGGACTTGTTGCACGCTACGCGTATATACGCTTTGTCCTCTCTCTCTCTTCCTCGCTCTCTGCTCTGGGGGGAAAGGTGTATCGACCCGACGCGTACGGCTACTCGCAGGCCCGGCGCGCATACAGTCCTGGATGCTATCATTGTGTCTGTGTGCACGCCGGGAAGCAGAAGCTTTTCTGTAGAGTATAAGGGATATGTGGATTCTCGTTCTTCTGCAGAAGCTTTACCTTCTTTTTTTACACTTAAAGCCGGAACGTGGAGGAAGAATATTTTATTTGCCGGAGATGACCGCTCGAGATGTCGTTGCAAATTGAAAAGTATTGATTATTTACGAATTTGCGACGGAGGAGAAGGTTCGGGGCTTTATTGGAGTGCTTGAAGATTGGAATAAGATGGGTGAAGGAATTAAACCTTTTGAATAAACTTTATTAGGGTATTATTTGTCATTTTAAAAATTTTATTTTTTATTGTGGTGGCTATAGATGTAGACATACGAGAAAATTTAAAGAGCTGTAATAAGACAAAATGAAAATTATAAATATTTTTATTTTTGTTTTCACAAAATTATCTCGGTTTTATTAAGATTAATATTCTCAAATTCAAGCACATCTCAAAGAAAAAAACTTAATATTTTTAGTAGAAAAAAATTTTAGCTTTTATATTTATAATGAAAAATCTAACCCTGGTAGAAATTTCCACAACCAACTTGAAAAATAGGCTAGTGGATGTCTAATTCTTCATAGTTGGCCAAAAAATGGCCAAAAAATGGTGAAAATTTCTACCAGGGAAATAGTCATTTTTAATAGAAAAGATTTAAAAAAATAAAATTTAAAGAAGAATGTATCATAATAATTCTTTATTTTATTCTACCGTTGATTGAATAAAGCGATCACGGAGAAATGGATACGTTCTGAACACATACCTAAAATGAATTTAATAATATTTATAATTACGAGAATAATTAAATTTGCGATTCGCGTTCATTTGCACGTTCTAGAATCAAGCGGAAGAAAATCAATGCAATATACAAGTTAAAGCGCTTTTGTAGAATTAAAGATTATACCATTAAATAATATTGGCATATTCTCTGATTCCGTTTTATAAATGTTCTGTATATCAAAATGTTTTAACAAACGATTGAACAAATAACTAAATCGGATAAAATAACTATGATTATTTGGTGAAACCTTTCATTTAATTGTTTAATTTTAATTTAAAAATAGTTCAAATAACTGATAATACATAACTTTGGATTCTGTAATAGTATGCATAGTTTTTTGAAGCGATGCAAAAATATAAATGTATGTATAGCTCAAGGTTATTAAATGCATTTATTATTTAACTTTATACTGCACTACATCGTTGTTTGCTAATATTTAATTTTACTACTATTTTATTTATTTTTCGAAATTGCTTTCTTAAAAGAATTTGAGTGCATTTTTAATCTAAAAATTATGTAGATTTAATGAACCTTAAAAAATTTGTTAATTTGATTATTTGGAAACAGTTACCAATGAATGGAAAATTCTCTATATTTAAACAATTCATCTTATTTTTCGTATTACCAAAAGTTTTTTTTTAAGGAAAAAGTTTGTTTGTTTTATTTTCGAGCTAAAACGTTTGCGTATCTGGGATTAGGTATATTGAAAAAGTAAATAGTGCAAAAACACACACGAATTTCATGGCAGAAAATTTACTTTCAAAGTCCTTGAATTTCAGATGTCCTTGCCAAATGTTGTTATATCTCACAAATTCGTGTTTTACTAAATATTGCTAGAAATCATCTAAAATTTTTATTATATTTTCTATCAATGCCAAGATGGAGTCAAAATTTATTTAGTATAATTTGTAATTTAACATAAATTTTTAGCAAGGACGTTAGATATTCTAAACTATTTTATTCTACTACTTTATTTTATTCTTAATTTTGTGTATTCCATACTCTTGTAATATCATTTTTTTTAGTTCTTGTAGTATCAAATATAATTGAAAAATTGATGGGTAATATAAAATTCATCTTATTCGACTTTTCTCTGTCACTTGGGCCGAAAGAAAAACGTCTCACGAGGTCAATAATCAACTGCCACATCCATGTCGAAATTTAGTACTTTAAATTATTCAATTAAATTAAAAAGAAACATACCTCTGGAAAAATACTATCTTGGGCGTAATCAAACACTTGATCTCAAGGACAGGAAGTGTAAATCTTACCAATCGCTCTATCGAAACAATTTACGTGTGATTATTTGAATTGCATTTCATGTTATACTAGACTGTTTAAATCATTAATATTTATAGTTTTCTTTCATAACATCATAAAATAATGTGTAATAGTGATATTTGAAAAGTTTATGTACAATATTATATTAATATATCAGTAAAATAAATATCGCATATAGAACATCGGTTAACAAAAAATTTTCAACGATAAAATTTTTATCAAGGACTGAAGAGTGCACTTGAGCTAGTAAAAATGGTAATTTTTGCTAGGAACATAGTAATTTTTGATCATGCACTTACCATAAATTCGTGTGATGTACTAGTATTTGTTAGTATAGGTACTATATATATTTGTAAAATATTCTATAATAAGCAATATTTATTATTTCTTTTTATTATATTGTTATCTTCATTTAGTAAAAATTATTATTTTAACTGTAAATAATCTCGTGCATACGATTTTGCTGCTCCGTTACTTATTTAGTAAATAACATAGTTATTATCAGTAGACCATTTTCTCTGTGTGTATTTTTAATCTCTAGCGATTGATTAGTACGATCGTTAAAAATAAACAAACGAAGTTTTACTAATTAATAAAAATACTAAAGTTCACAGAAATGACAAACTTAGTGAAGGAACAGAGCACCCAATACCCTCGTCGATTATTCCGTTAAAAAAAATTAATATTTGCAAGGGGGGACGAAAAATACTTCATCACATTAGCGAACAAAGAGAGCGGGAGCGAAAAAAATAATAAAAACGAAGCCACCCCTACAGTGGTATCAGCGCGTCAAACAACACAAGGCCGGGGGTATAGGCGAGCGCTCGAGCTTTCCCGGCCCGACAAAAAGCGCGATAAAGTTGACATTTCATTACCTATTCCGTTTATTACGAGACGAGAGAAAAACTAGCGCGTAAAAATGAGCCAATATAAGCACGCGAACCTGCCCCCCTCAGCTCCCTAACAAAAACGAGGAGTGGCAGAAAGCGAGAAAGACAAGACGAAAGAGAGAGCCGGGGAGAAAGTCAATTTTGGGTTTAGAAAAGAAGACTGGCGGAAGAGCGAGAGGGAGGGGGGGGGGGGAGAGAAAGAGTAGCCGCGGCGCGCAGCGGCCACAGCGCAGTAGTAGCAGCCGGGTTTATCCAACCGCGCCAAGGTCGCCGGAGGGCTCGCCGTCGCGGCTGCCGTATCGATTTAACTTGTTGCATACGTAAACAAAGGAGGCGCGTGCTCGTCGCCGGGGAAGGGGGCAAAAAGAGAGAGGGCCGCGCGCGGTGTTATGACGTGCGTTAAGCGCGAGGATGGATCGGCAAGCGGCATCGGGGGCATTACCGTAATGAGATCCGCGAAATCTCGATGGAACATGCGAGTTTGCGCTCTAATGGTATAATGTGATTTTACGCCCGGGAAAGTGGCCGGGTGTGTGGGAGAGGGTGGCGGGTTTGTCGTGAGGTGAGGATGAGTGGCGGACGAAGGAGAATTAGTGTGGTTTGATGGCCAGGGAGCGGTGGACACTTTGGCTAATTTTGAATAGCGGGCTAAGTTTTTAATGCTTGGTTTGAGCTTTGGTTTGAACACGGTTTCTTAAATTATTCGTTTAGCTTTGCTTATTACGATTAATAATCATGACCATTATGTATTAGATATTTGTATCCTATGAAGCGTATTCTATTATTTACATAATTAAAAATCTTTTAGTGAGAAAAATTTTTCTTCTATTAGTGACGAAGGTCAACAGAAAATCAATATAAGTTTACACAAAATGTGAGTTTTATACCTCATGTCATCTCATATATTTAGCATAGCATATACTTTAACTTTTATTTAGCTTCTTTTTTTAGAAAGGCAAGAAAAATTTTGTTTAAATAATTTTTGCTTGCTAAATAAATGATTTTATTCAACGAATGTAATTTATTTTTAACTGGACTTTACTCCAAGACCAAGATTGTCTTATATTTTTTTATTATTATTATTATACTTTCAATTTTACACATTAATATCTAACAAGAATTTTATAAAATATAAATAATCATCACCGTGTATTTTTTATCAAAATAACGCAATATTAGTATAATTTAATGATGAAAAAGGTAATATCGTCGAAACATGTAACGCAATACAATAATGGAAAATGTAATAAAATATGGCTTTCAATTTTTAAAGAGGAGGTATCGGTGGAATTTCAACTCATTGAAATTTTGATGATATAGCATTTCAATATTTGATGAGCATTTTTATGTAAAGATTTTTATTATTATTAAATGAATCGTTCACATTCCTCTTTTTAAATATAAAAACCTTCAAACATTTATTAAAAATCAGCATAATTATTCTTCGTCTATATAGAATAGTCTTTAGCAAAGAATTTTTATTGTAATAGCCGATTGTAACACCAACGATTTTATTAAAATTAAAAAACTTCTGTCAATTTATTGGCACTTCACTTTCTCATAACACAAAGTTAATATAATAAAAATAAATTTTTTAACATAGATTTATTTGTGTTGAATGTTTTTAATTTATTTTTGTTACACTGCTTGTACTTTTCGCTCATATTTGTTTTTTATTTTCAGCTAACAAAAGTGCATTCATAAAATGCGGTGACGACCTTTTTCTTATGCGTTACGTATGTTTAAGTTAACAAACGAAAATATTTAAAGCACACCACGCGAATCAATCTACGTCAATTTCACTTATCTATCTAAAATTTTCAATTTTAAATGGTTTTATAAATGACTTCATATTGATACGTAGATATATACATATGGACATACACCCACTCATAAAATAAATATACAATAAATATACGTTTATAAAATGATTTTTATCATCTCTATATTACTCGTGAACTAGATCGTTAGTCAATACTGAAAACCGAATTAATAACTGAATTGATTCGACCAGTGATTTATTTATTTTAGTTGTTATTTGAGTGTTTATCAGTATTTTATTTAAATATTAGATCTTTAATTATAATAAAATTATATTTTTTATGTTATTATTGTAAACTAAAATATTGAATATTATTAAGAGAATACAAATGTAAAAAAAATTATCTTTGTTTTGAAATTTAGATTAATTTTCGTTAATTTAATTCAGTTATTAAAATGAATAAAACATGATTTGTTTTGAAAAATAATTTTCTTTTTAAAAATAAAGCAACTTTGCGTAAATAGCGTAATTTATAAACTGCGAAATAGAACTGAACATAAGTTTTGAAATATTCTTAATAGCTGAAAATTCAACTAATTATAGTACTTGGCATGTCAAATTACCATATTTTTTTTGGAAAATTCCATTTAAAATTTCATAGATACAGCTACTTTAAAAAAGACGTTCCTTAAACATTGTTTAGGGTCGACCGTTCAGCGTTATTAAATGTACACACAGGCTCATAAAAATTTAACGTCCAGCTATAATCGCTATTTCATTTAAATGTGTGGTGTAAACAAGCAGCACTGTCAGTAATCAGCTGACATTTTTTAGTAAAAAAACACCTCTATACCTTTCATTTTTGATTAATAATCCTAAAATCATTCAAATCTCAACCATTAAGTTATTTTAAAACGTTCCATCCGACAAACAGATATTACAACTAGCAAACAAAGTAAATCTCGACAATAAACTACGGTATTAAGCTCCGCGAATAAAGACCCACCCAAAACTCCAGCCCGAGCGCGAATTTGCATACGCGTGTTTTCTCACCACGGCCATAAATCTCCCGCAAAAAGTCAAACTCCAAAAACTTTCCAGCCTAATCTCGTCCATTCGCCATCAATTCCAATAAAATCGACTCGCGCTTGCCAACAGTTCACGATCCCTCGCCAAGATCTCCCCTGAATATCTATCGGATATTTAAATGTGTCCAAGAGCGCGAAACTTTCTCCAGCTCTTTTTCTTCAGCGCATGAAAGGTGCGAAATTAGCGCGTTTGTGCGAGCGCGAAACAATGAGAGCCGGTGTGCGCGAACGCATAAATCGCGAATCATTGAAGCGCAGGGCGGACTGCGCATCGCATGCCGATCGCGATAATTGAGGCGTTAACGCGCGCGCCTCGAAATTATAAAGCCCGGAGTCACGCTACGCTTGGCCTGGCTTATTATGGAAGCGGCGCGCGTATGCCGCTGAAATATGTGCATGCATATACGGCTCGTGATTTTGGTTTAGCGAGCCGGGTTATTTTGGGAAATCTTAATCAGCCGGAATTGTCAAGTTTCGCGCGAACGAGGATATTGACAGGATAGCGGTTAGTTTGAGCTTTACGGCTGAGTGTGTCGGAGGGTTGCGTTGTTTTATAAATTATTGGATGTAGCTGGGCTGGGAGTGCTGAGGGATAGACGTGCCGTTCGCGGTCGAATTGATGCTGGAGGGTGAACGTCCGATGATCTGATAGGGCTCGTGTTTTAGGTTCGTTACTTTTTTCCCTCTGTGTGGATTTGATCGGTGAATCTTTTATTCTGATCTTGAATAAATAAAGATAAGGGTGAAGCTAAAGATGATGTTTTCCTTGTGCGGGGAGTCTAAGATGGTTGCGACTATTTTTAGAAATAATAGACGTAGCTTGTACGTATTGTAAAGTATCTTTTTGAACTGCAAAATATCTAGCGTGTACTAATTATAGATATATTAAAATGTATATTAAATGAATCTTTGATTGTCATTTGCGATAGTCATTGATAAGTAAAAATTATGATTATCTGTAAAAGATATCTAGAATCGATTGTGTTGATGTTTTGTATCAAGCATATGATTTCAAATTTATGGTAAACATGTGATCAAAAATATGAAAACAAATAAAAATTATGTTGTTTACATATGAGGTATATTTTTATATTACATAACACATTGAAAATCAAACAGTGGATTATTTATCTTCAATACGTCTTTTAGATCTAAAAAAAATATATTTAAGTAAAGTGGTAAATTAAGCTTGCTAAAATCAGATTACTTAACTGATTCTGAGGTTTGCATATTTAGAAAATTTATAAAGATTTTTCGATAAAATATTCTTCCTCATAATTTTAAAATTATGCATGTACGTATTTGCATGCAGATCTAATTAAATCTAATGATTTTAGAATTTATTACCGGTCCATGAATAAATAGTCTTAAAAATATTGTACTTTCATTCTTACAACTTTCACTTCAATAACTAAAAGACTGCAATTTTGAATAATTGTTCAAATATTATCTAAAAAATTAGCCATGCGTTAAATCATTTTATGGATGAAAAGTTATTGCCCATGATAATTGCACACTGTTACAAGAAGGCTTAATCTATGCGCATGTTGTAGGCTTAATTCATTTTTTAGTATTTATGAATATATTGAACGGTAATTAGTTTTTACACCCTTTCATTACGCTTTTTATAGGTAAATTTTCCTTTCTACTCTTAAAAAATCAAAGTATGTTGTGCTGCACAATAGCAGTTTTATTCATAGTAATTATATAATTCGTATGCTGGCTTTATGACAAGTAAAATAAGCTTTCTAGATAAATTCCTCAGCAACGCTAAAAATCGATTCTGTAAAAGGAACTGGAAGGAAACTGGATTCAACAAAAATCAATTTAGAAACATTAGACATCTTTATTTCATCAATATTGTACAACATGGAATTTACTCGGAGTAATTCGCTCTCGGACGCGCAAATCCGAAGCTACTCAGTCATACACCTCGGGCGCTCGGAGAGGAGTTATTGCACGTGTGTATGTGTCACTCTTTCGTCTCTAAAGTTACCGTCGCTCGATGCAATCGCGAGGCTCCTTTCTCACGTAACGCGCGTGTGATCTCGAGCTCGAAAATCTTCGGCCGGGGGAAAGACAACGATTTGCTTTTTTCTTCGCTTTTTTGCAATATTTTCTCCGCCGGCATTGCGCAAGACACACGTATACGATCGGGAGTCTGAGAAACCCGTGACAGTAACATGTAGCGCTGTGACACAATCACTTTACTCGTAATAGCACCTTCAATTTTTTTCCTACAAGTGTATTAATTGTTTGTGTCCATTTGTGTGTGTGTGTGTGTGCGTGTGTCTGTATGTGTGTGTGTTTGTGTCTGTGTCAATGTATGGATATGTATGAGCAAGAGAGTGTGATAATTTGTTCGTAAGTCAGTTAACGAGTTTGTAACGTACCACCTGTGCCCCCTTAAGTGTCCAGGACATTATTTCAATTTTATTAGATGAAGTTAGTCACAATATAACCGATCCAAATTCATATAGTGCATCGACTCCTTTTGCACAGTCAGTAATATTACGACTAATCTTATCTTACACTATTCAAAAAACATTCAGGACATTTATAAATGGCGCAGAGTGTACATGTTGTACTGGCGAGTTCTTCTCTAACTTGTTCTGCTTTAAGTACATAACATCGATGTTACTCATGTCGATTATAGTTCGCAAAACCTTCTTGTTGCTTGCGATTATTAAGAAGGCTTTGAAAATCGATTGTTGACAAAGTTTAGTTTATCTTCGCTTTATACAAGTATGTAATTCTGATGAGTACTGGATAAATTAAAGCCTGAGCATACAAGTGCATCATACTTTAAAGGCAAGTTAGTGGATATTTTTTTCTAAGATTCTTTGTTAATTGTATCATAGCGAAAGAACCGTAGAAGAAAATTGGGTTTGAGAATTCAACCACATAGACAGTGAATTTATGTGGTAAATTCTCCGCAAGTTATATTTAAATGTTACTTTTTATTATTTCTCACATTACATTTACACGATCAAATTTAAGTAATTAACAAACTTAATTAAAGCAATTGACGTTGATGGAATGAATAGAAGTTGACTAAAATACTTTTTCTCAAATTCTAAAATTTTACGCTCGACACATTTCCAAATAAAATTTTGAAGATATTATACATTGCTACTTACAAACAGATTAACCATTGGTTATTTATTTTGTTTTCTTCAATATTTCATTTCAAACAGCAAAATTCATCAGACCAATTCACAATAATAAATAATTACTACTCCACTGACATATATATATATACATACAAATTTATTTGTAAAAAAAAAGATTGTCATATCTAAATTTCATAACTATAACAAAAAAAAAGAATAATCAAAACATCTTTCTATGAATTGCAAGCAATATACAGCTCAAGTTGGGTGGGTATTCGCGTCGATCGGAGCCTTCGCAAGCAGCGTCCGGACAACAAGAAAACAACGAAGCCACCGTAAAAAAACGTATATATATCAACAACAAGCTGCAACCGACGCGCAAACCACAGAGACGAGGAGTAAGCTAACATAAGCGCTTATGCATATACATGTACATACATATATATCAACACGAAAGTTCTAAGAGCTACAATAATTACATAATATCGATATAACTTCTCCTCTCTCCTTCTCTCTCTTTCTCGCATGGAAAGTCGATAATTAAGTCGTTCTCGAAGAGACGTCCGTGAAAATTCGTTAGCTCTCGTTCGGGGTTAATATCCTGCTGCTGCTGGATTCGGCGAAATTTTCTCGATCCGGTAGCTTCGCTCAGCAGTGCTGGCAGCGCACGAGGCCCACCTCGTCGCAGTTCATGCACTTGAGGGCGATGAACTCGGCGGTGAAGTCGTTGCGATGCACCGACTTTTTGCTGCCGTTGCAGACGGGACAGGGCAGCAGCCGGTAGCCGCCGCAGACCTGGCAGGTGCTGCACGCGTCCAGACTCTGAAAGCAGAAGATGAGAGAAAACATGAGTGGCGCTTTTCGACTGGAGCTATGTGGGTATATATGCAAAGTGAGGAGATGGGGGAGACGTTTCTAAGATCTGATGTTATCGAGAGATTTGCGTGGAATTATTCAGGAGGTAAGGATTTTTTCAACTCTGACTTTTTTTACTTCTGAATTTAGTATCTGAACGTTTTGAATTGTAACGATAAAAGATATGATAATGAGGTGCAAGATTTAAGACAACCTAAACATGCACTATTATGTTTGACGCTCGGGATTGGGTAAAATTTTTTTTCTTAGTTGAATATATTAGATAAAAATAATAACGTTTAAAAAATGTATATTGATTTTTATATTTATCAAGTTTGTATACCTTCTTTGTTTTGAACAAAAACTTTAGGAACCCTGGCCCAGAAATTTAGTGAAGTAACATATTGGAACTGTATATTCAGCGTCTTACCACTTTCATCTTGTTCTACTTAATTTATTTGTACTATTGACCTTTCCATATAACTTGATGTAATAAATGAATTTTTTTATTCGATCACCTTAATTATGAAACACAACCTATTCTATAGCGTATATGTTATATATTTCGATAAATTAAGTCAGTAAAATAAAATTATTAATTAGCTAGATATTTCTGATTCAGTGACTTATTTAAAAAACGATTATCCCAATAAAGCATTTATTTTATATTTAAAGTAGTGACAGTATTTCTCACAAACTTGTAGATATTTTAGAGAAAGTTTCGGTTAAGCTCTATTGAATTTAAATTGAAATTTCCTTGAGAAATTGAGTAGTATGATTTTTATAATCTTTTAATTAATTATTAGCGACAAAAGATACATAAGCGTACTAACCATAAGTGTTTAATTATTTCCATAGACAAGAAAGTTTTGTATAACAAAACGCAATAATAAATGAATAATATTCAATGAGATTTAATCGCTAACTTTATAATTAAAATCTATTTACTATAGTATAACTAAATAAAGCGGACGTAAACTTCTAATAAACGCATTTATTTAAGAATATAATATGTATACTGTATTCATCAGATTTAAATTATAAAACGGTTTTCATTACTCGCAAATTTCTGGAAAAATTTAATTAATGTATACTAAAGTTTTACTTCATCACGAAACAATACATATTTATAAGGCATATGTATTTCAACTTCAATATTAGCAAAGCAGTTTATCACGCCAGGCTTTCTCATCTACCTTCAACGTATAAAATTAAAATTTATCACAATTTTGAAAAATGTTTTACGACACTTTCGACTAGTATGACATTAGTTGCCCGCTTCAAGCGACCATAAATCAGACTCAACGCGCGCAAAACAATTATTTCACGTAGTTTTGAAAACGTTCCCAATGCAATAAGCATCCGCGGAGAAGGCACACAAAGTGGACGGCGAAAAGGCGCGGAGAAACCGCACTGAGAGAGAGGATTTTGCTTTTTTGCGGTCGAGTCAGTCGTCGCTGGCGCCGCGGGCTAAAGTAGAGAAGCGACGCGAATTCTCTTGACCGCACTCGGCTCTCTCTCTCTCTCTCTCTCTCTCTCTCTCTCTCTCTCTCTCTCTCTTTCTGCGTGAATTTTTCATGCGCACTAGCGCACTACCACTTTCTTAGCATGGAGGTCGTAAATTTTTGATACTCCAAGATTTCGTGTGTTTTAAAGCTAAATTAAGCGCGAAAAAAGCGGAGAATTTACGAGATACCTAATTATTTTATGGAGTTTTTGCTGGCGACGTAATAATGGATGATGATATTGTTGTATCACGCCCAGCTTCTGGCATCTTGCCTTTCTGGTGATGAATTTAATATTCACTCTCGGTGGAGGATTTTCGTTTAATTAAAAATAGTGTTGATTTACTTCAGCTTTGTTAAGTATTATTTCGTGTGAGGATTCTCTTTAATGGAAAAATTAATGTATAATGGTAAAAAAATGTAGAATGTCATATAATATAATTAGTCGAGAATTCTTGCTTTTTTGAAGATGGTTTATTTGCATATAAAGTAAACCATACTAATAGCAAATATACGGAGTTATTACAAGTTATCTAAATATTTGAATAGTAATATGGAATAAAAAAATACTTGGAACTAAAATTGAAAAAATATTTTTGCTTATGTATTTCAACGAGAGATAAAAAAAATTAACCATGCTTTAAGTAAAATTTTTATTAGTTTTAATAAATAAATGATATCTATTGTATACTAACAGCGCAAAAACTTTTATTTATCTGATTCTTATTGTTCTTTGATGACTCGACAGTGAAAAAATAACTAAACATTGTATTTTCGCTTTCTCTTCATTTTATCGCTTCACTGCCACTTTTATCGACTCTAATCTTACTGAATCTTTTGGCATCTGAATACAAATCTTAGGCCAGTGAATAAAAACAGGTATAAATTACATTTTTTTAAGATTCTAATTATTTTAAATTAACATTGCAAATTTTATAGTCAGTTGAATAAAAAGATAATTGAAGTTAATTCAATTTTCACTAACATAACTAGCATACATTTTTTACAAGACTATTTTTGCAATGTAAGCTACTTAAAATTTGATTTCGCTTGCTTGAAAAATTTTATAAAATACTTAAAATCTAGTATTTTATTATTAAAGTTTATAATAATTGTAAAAGATAGATTTGAAAGAATGATATGTAAATGCAAAACGAAAAATTCCAGGTAATCATTTTAAAAAGATACGTGCTGCATGTAATTGTAATAAAAATAAAGGACCTTGTAACAGCAAAAGTTCTTTTCCTAGAACATTTTTAGAAAAATCAATGTTTACACTGAAACCTGTATCTAGAAGAGATTTATGCATTTCAGAATTATATTTTATGTACATAGCAAGCTTTAAAAATTTATATTATGTCATTTACATACATTAAAGTAAATTCGCATACATATTTTATAGAAGGTGCAACGTACGAATTGCATTTTTCCGTACAGAATGTAGGCCAAGTATTCATTTTTATTAAAATTTGAAAATAATCATCGTTTATATTCAAATATATTTTTATTTATTACAAATGTTATTTTACATTTGAATACAAACTGCTTAATAAGTAATAAAAGTTTGTAATTAACACTTATATATTTGTTGTTTTTAATATTATTCATTTAAAACTTATTAGTAGTTTAATTGTTCTAAATAAAAATTGAGTGTGAAATTAAATTAAAAATAAAAGAATTTCTATTGTTACAATGTTGAAACCTTATTTATTTACAAAATTAAATTTACATCTGTCGTACTTTTTTATGTTAGAATTTAAAACAGTAAAGCTTGTTTTGGCCATTAGATGTAGATTTTTTCAAGCAAGTTTTCAGAAGTTGACTACTGTTTTACGTAAACTTCTGATTAATTATGAAGTAAAAATAATTTATTACTATTATCAAAAACTAAACAAACTTCAGAAATTTATAAAATTTACTTCAAAAGTAAATTAATCGACTTAATGATTTCATAAATAAGAACAATAAGTTTCATTAGTGCTTATTAGTTTCAGTTAATAAATTTCATGATAAGCCTGTACAAACACAGTTAATTGAACACTTCAATCAGATTTCTGTTATAAATGCAAAAGATCAACAAACCATTTGTAATTAATAGAACGTTTCTGTTTCGCGCGTTGTATCAATTGATCACTTGTATTGTTAAACACAATAATAGTTATTTACAGATCTACTACAATGTATACATTGTATTGGTGAACTTTTTAAATTTCTTTTATAAAAGGATTATTGACAGGCATATAATTATACAAATACAAATAATAACATAAATTTCACTTCATTGAACAACTCGAACTCATTTAGTAACATTTTGAGATAAACCAGGAAAATGGATCCTTTTATCATAAGTTATTATCTGCGTATTATCATCAGTTGTTGTTGGTAACTAAATGTGAAGTTGCGTCAAGCGAAATTCATTCGTTTACATTCTTACAAATTAAAAGGTCAGAACTAGTATTTTACGCATCAAGATAGATAAAGAGTTGGTCAATCCTCAATACGAGAAAAGTGTGTGCTTTAAGTTGACTTTCTTTATTCTCGTATTGCGTGTACTAATTTTTGTCATAAATTTGTAAACTCAAGCTAAAATGATACTTTCAGCTAGAGTGTGCTAAATTTTTTTTTTTGCCCCCGTCATTCGAAAAAGTCAACGAAGAGAGGAGGCCTAATATTTTGACAGCCCAATATAAAATCGCTATCAACTTATAAATCTAGATAGTCCGACTATTTTAAGAAGAACTAGTATTCGAATTGTAAATCTTCGAAACTGTAAACTCTCAAGATAGAAACCTATTCTCAGACAGAAGCAGAAGAACCAAAAAATCCGCACGAACCAAAAAGACAACAAAACCCGGCGCAACTTTCTTCTGATACGCTTAAAAAAATTACCATATCGAGCAAAAAGGACGGGCCCGCAGCTCCACATGCATCAGATCGAGCGGGCAGCGCGACTGTTGCGCATATAGCTACACTAGAACGGGAAATCTGAAAAAGGCGAAATTGCGTAAGCTCGTGCGGCGCGCTAATGGACGCCGAGGAACGCGCGCTCGGTGTAAACGACCTTTGCTTGGTCGCGCAAGGTAATAGTCCCCCCTCCCTCTCCCTCTGCACTCCTCCGACAGGGTGAAATTTACGAGCACGTCGAGAGAGAGACTGAAAGAGAAGGGGGGGGGGGGGAGAGTTGATTAGAACCGAAGGCGCGCGCAGGTTCGCGCAGATAACGCGGCCCGATAAAAGTGAAAGGATTGTATAACCTTGCGCATAATACACGAGAGAGGAGAACAGGCCTGACTTATTGCACGAGTGTGTGTGTGTGTGTGCTTTGTTTTTGCGGTCGCGCGTTTTAAGTGGGATACGTAGGTAGGTATACTTATGGGCGAGAGGTAGCTGCAGGTATGCGCTCTCAAGCTTGTTTATTTTGCTTCCTTGAGCCAAGAGAGGAGGAAGCGTGTTTGCGACTCTAGCAAAAGCCCCTGGAATGGGAATTTTCGTGCGAGGTAATTATATAGCGCGGCTGTGTTCTGTCATTTGGGAATGCGAGTGTGCCTAAGTTTCTACGTTGATCGTAAGGTGCTGGAATGGGATGGCTTTATTAGAGGACTGGATGGGCGAGAGATGTTTGTGTTGAAATTTCGGGGGGTAGAACGAGTTTGCTTTGTTAAGACTTTGTTTACTTGTTATGTTTCGTTATCTTTTTTTTCGTAAATCCTTTTCAGATGTTTTAGTGGATTTCACAAACATAAGTATTCTGTAATGAGTTTAGTATAAAAATTCAGTTTGGAAATTTGCGATGTTTACTGAATAAAATTTTACCGTTCTCTAGGTCGTTAGGTGAAACTACACTTCCATTATAGTCATCTACCTACTTGTGGGCTGAATTTCAGTCGAGTGCAGCTTGTTCAGCCTTGCAAAGGAAAATTGAGAAGAAGCAGTTAAGCTTCTTAGAGCTAAAAAACGATCGCTCATTTTATATCGTTGCAACAAAAAGTGAGCTTTGAATAATAATTTTAAGATATTTCGTTGAATACAATTTCGTTTATTAAAAAAAAGGGCTGTAAACGCGGGTTTCTTCAATAGAAGGTAAATATTGAAAAGAAACTAATGAGTGCTTAAATGCTAAGCTTTCCATTTTGATAATACACCGAGAGAAAATTCTGGTTTGTAATACCAGAAAGTTACTAGAAGGTATAGTGGCTCAGTACTCAACCCGAAATCGCTGTTGCAGCAACTATACAATTTTTGATAACGTTCACTAGAAAAAAAAATAAGTAGTATCAGAATTTTTAATTAGTTAGGAGTGATTATTGTACTAGAAAAATATTGTGAGCTCACTTGATATTTTTGTGCCGA